>OY744607.1:33069389-33371889 GCA_963556255.1 Allolobophora icterica | reverse complement strand
CTCATGTGACACACAATCGAATGCTTTCTTAAAATCGACAAAGCACATGTATAGCGGTCTTTGGTGCTCTCTCATCTTTTCCATTATAATTCTAAGATTCGTCACCTGATCTCTTGTCCCTTTACCACGCCTAAACCCTGCCTGTACATCTGCCAATTCTGATTCTGTACGACTTTTTATCCTTTCCAATATGATCTTCAGCAATATTTTACTCGCATGTGATACCAATGCTATTGTCCTGTAGTTCATGCATTGTAGCCTAAGGCATATAATATACCTTACAGTTTCGTATTTCGTTTGTTGCTGTTGAATCCATTCCTTCCTCCTAATGCGAACTGCGCGGATAGGACGCCAACCGTAGAAATCTGAATGCCCAAGTTCTTGGTATAGGCCCTAAAGCGGGAACTCATCTGCGCAGCACGAAATGTGAACATATTCTCTGAAGATCTCTAATACAGGGCTGTAGTCGAGGGTATACGCAGGTATAGATACAGTGTGTAGGCCTACTCACCTTTAGAGACCGTATATGCTTGCCTCACAAAATATTTGTACTCACCTCTAATTTGTTTCGGAAAACGAGCCGGTAGCGTGTGCTCAGTTACTCACCTCTAATTTTACCACTACAGCCCTGCTCTAATCCTTCAAACTATCTGTTAGACTATAGACTAGAGGATTAGTGTTGGGGTTTCTCGTCGGGGAGAGAATTAGACCTACATTCAAGATCATCCGGTGATGGGCAATAGTAAACTAAAAAGGTGCTAACTTTTAGTTCAACTAAAAAATTTAGTTTGGGGGACAACTGTATCCCTCCACTCTTAAAGGTGGGGGTCTTGTCCTTCTCGATCCCCGGGATTGCCGCCCATGCCTACAAGAGGTTACGAAGCCATCAATAGGCCCTATACAAATTTTACAAGCAGCATTTCTTAAGTGCATTAGTAAATTTCTAGTGCAGCGCAACATTTTGTACGCTTAGCCTACGGTTGATCTTATTGACAGCTTTCTCCTTTCGAAAATTAATGTGGGCCTACAACCATCAAGAACTGAAATTTATCTGATTGCTTTTAGCAAATTCTATAATATCTATATAGACCTATACTCACTTCATATATTCCCTTCAACTCAGATGAAAAAGGTGCACGTGTAAAAACGCAACCATTTTTAAGCAATGATCTCGTAAAGTTCGCCTTTTTATTGTTCGCCCTTTGCAATTTCGCTTTTTTGATTGCGCCTGCAGTGTGATGTAGCCGACCGTCACCGTTTCGATTTGCCCGTTTTGATCTGTCCGTTTTGGTGTCGTCCGTTTTGACTTGTCGTTTTGATTTGTACCTTTTGATTTGTCCGTTTTGATTTGGTCCGTCTTGATTTGGTTCGTTTTGATTTGGTTTTGTTTTGATTTGGTCCGGTTTGATTTGTCCGTGTTGATTTCGTTTATTTTGATTTCGTCCGTCTTGATTTCGTCCGTCTTGATTTCGTCCGTTTTGATTTGGTTGGTTTTTTATTTGGTCCGTTTTGATTTGTCCGTTTTGATTTGTCGGATTGATTTCGTTCGTTTTGACTTGTCCGTTTTGATTTGTCCGATTTGATTTCGTTCGTTTTGATTTCGTTTATTTTGATTTCGTCCGCCTTGATTTGGTCCGTCTTGATTTGGTCCGTCTTGATTTGGTTCGTTTTGATTTGGTCCGTTTTGATGTGGTCCGTTTTGATTTGGTCCGTTTTGATTTGGTCCGTTTTGATTTAGTTGGTTTTTGATTTGGTCCGTTTTGATTTGTCCCTTTTTTTTTGTCGGATTGATTTCGTTCGTTTTGACTTGTCCGTTTTGATTTGTCCGATTTGATTTCGTTCGTTTTGATATCGTTCGTCTTGATTTCGTCCGTCTTGATTTGGTCCGTTTTGATTTGGTTGGTTTTTGATTTGGTCCGTTTTGATTTGGTCCGTCTTGATTTGGTCCGTCTCGATTTGTCCGGTTTGATTTGTCCGTGTTGATTTCGTTTATTTTGATTTCGTCCGCCTTGATTTGGTCCGTCTTGATTTGGTCCGTCTTGATTTGGTTCGTTTTGATTTCGTCCGTCTTGATTTGGTCCGTTTTGATTTGGTTCGTTTTGATTTGGTCCGTTTTGATTTGGTCCGTTTTGATGTGGTCCGTTTTGATTTGGTCCGTTTTGATTTGGTCCGTTTTGATTTCGCACTTCTAAAGTTACGTTCTCGTTCTGCTAATGTATGCCTCAGTCAGATTTAGAATATTTCGTAGACACTGACAAGCCATTTAAACGTCAGTCTTGCAACATTCTAGTTTTATAAAGTAGGCCTATTATATAACCCTGTAGATATGAAGTAGGCCTAAGATGTAGGCTTATAGAGGTGTTGTTTTGCTGCGGCCATGTTTGCGATTCAGCTGGACGGTTCTCTTGAAATCTTGCCATGGGATATCATCACGCTGTGATGTGATTAGTTTGCATATAACGGATGCCTAAACAGATGTCTTGCAATGTTTTAGTTGTCAGAGGTGCTGGGGTGGGGGAGTTCAATTCCCTAGCTCATCTGCTAACTCCCTCAGCTAAATAGATGTTGGGGAGTCAGCTAGGTCTTGATACAGGCCCTCCCCTCAAAATTAGTTTTGTAAACTAAAGTGTAAGGTTGCTGTACATAATGCTTTATGTTATTTTTGAATGCATGTACATGTAATTAGACATTTTAATTCATGAATCGTCAGTTGTGTTGTGTGCAACTTAGGCCTATTATAACAATAGATTTTGTCCTGGTTGGTTCCCTTTGATAATCTTTAAAGTTTTAAACCTCCAGCTCTTTGTCAACGACTAAAACCAGGGTGAGAATTGTCGAGGGTAGTGTGCGGGGAGGGTTCAATCCCTAGTCTTTCTTATAACCCCCACAGTTGAGTCTTCTTTGCGCACCCAAGGGGGTCGTTTTCGACCCCCTCAGTTGTACCAGTGTGATTATGTTGTGCATATATTTGAGCATTTTCTTTCACAATTCACTTTGTGAGTTACTAATAAAGTAATGGTCTGGTTTATTGTGAGATTTGTGACCATGTGAATCGTATATTAATAAATTTGGGGATGTCATCACTTTAAGGAGTTTAAGCTTTCCATTACATTTTTGAATTTTCTCAGTTTGCAAAGTACGGATAAAAATATTCAACCCCACATGGATCAAACTTATCAAACCCCCAGTTTTTTTCTACAATTCTCACACTGACTAAACACTCCTGTTGGCCACATTTACCTTCACAAATTACACCTTTTACGTAACGTAATATTATAAGGCCTATCCAACACAATCTAATCTAGGAGCTCATATAATGCGATCGGTGTTCATAATGCAAAACGCATTGTCAATGGTCGCTTTTAAGCAAAACACATTCTGAAATCAAAATCTACAGCAGACGTCATCGGGGGCGTCTACACCATAGAAACCTTGGTGCAAATGCTCAATCCACGAAATAGGGGGATCTGTCAATGTGTGTGCCACCATTTTAGGGGGGAAGGAAGGGAGAGGGTGGAAGAAGAGGGGAAGGGGAAGTTGCTCCAATGATTTAGGGGTGGGGGAATAGACGCCCCTGGACGTCATAAGTGTGCTTGGAAAACAGGCATAATTTTATTCTCTGTTTTTGAATTGTTTCAGATCGATACTATAAAACCTGGTTAAGATTCTGCGTCTGAACACCATATATCGTCGTAACTGGACAAGCCAGAGCTAACTGGTGTGAAGTAGGCCCTATATGCCGCTCTACATGGATAGCTTCGAGAAAAGAGTCATCCGCGGAAAGCGACACCTGCTGGCCAGTAAAGTCATCCTAGATGAGGACGCCGTTGCTGAACTGGAAGACCGCGGACTATTCTGGGATGACATTCTAGAACACATACAGGTAGGTCTAAACGCCTTTTGGAACTTATAAACTTACTAGAATATATAATTATGCAATGTAGTAAGAGCAATAGTGGTCATCGTGCTGGACTGTCAACCGAGAGGGTGGGGATATCTGGTCCACTATGGCCTGAGGCGTAACTTTGGTCTAGAAAGTGGGGTACCAAGTTTCGCATGGTTTCCCCTTCGAGACTGTTACATAATATAATGGAGCCCAAGGAATCTATAGTTGGCGCGATTTATGTGCAATGCCTAATAATAATGATGCTGATGCTGATTAATAATAATAATAATAATAATAATAATAATAATAATAATAATAATAATAATAATAATAATAATATAAAATAATAATAATAATAATTTTCACTTACTTAGTATCTGACTCCTTAGGGATTATTGGTAGGCCTACTTTGGGAAAAAATAATAATAATAAGCGTAATAATAAATATCATAACAATAACAATAATAATTATATCATAATATTGAAAATAAAAATAACGTGTTTTATTAGGCCCATTGAAGTGATGTAACCAGGGGCGGAGACTTAGGGGGGACAGGAGAGGACGGTCCCCTCCGAAATTTGAGGTGGGGGGACGGAGGTGCTTATATCCCCCCAATATTTGAATATATCAGAAATATTTCATAAATATTATAAATTTCTACAGTATTTTCCACTCAGAAACAGTATAACAATAACACTAACGAACCATATATTAAACAGAAGATAGGCGCAGGACTTTGAACCTACGTGAATATATATTTTATATATATATATATATATATAATATATATATATATACACTATGCAGATGCAGACTGACTGAAAGTATACAGAGGCACAGAGGATGAATCATCAGCACAGTGGATCTCCACAGCTAGAAGGATACAAGGCGAGAGAGAAGCCAAGCGGGTATTGGTTGAAAGACCGGAAGGCGAATAACCAAACAAGGAGAGAATAAATGATGACCTAATAAGAGAAAAATGAGAAAGGGGCTGGAAGAGAAGGAAGACGGAAGGCATTAAATTCAAAAACATTTAATTGGAACTAGTCTGACTTACATAGGCTCAAATATAATTTTTTCAACCTGTCCCCCCAAACCCAGCGGTGCAGGTTGTTGGTAACCTAGAATATGTAAAATATGTTTGTTAATATGCATTCAGTTTAGCAAGAAAAGTGTTAAAATAGTGCCAAACGTAGATTGTCAAAGATCATCGATCATCGACGGTCGACAAACCACGTGTACCATTTCTAAAACATGTCTGCTATTGTTTCCTGTTCAGCAATTCAGGACCTTCTTGAGCAATGAGGATAAGCTGATCCACTCTTATCAGCATTGAAATGATAGACCAATTTTGCTAAGATGACAGCTTAAAATGCTACCATTACAGTGTGGAAATTCAAAAATTTCCTTGTTGGGGAGAGGGCACATCCCCCTCCCCAAACCCCTCCCCCTGCTCGGCGTTCCACGCCTCGGCGATCGTCCTACGGCCGACCGATCTGTCCCTCCCAAAGCCAGGCCCAAGTCTCCGCCTATGGATGTAACAATAGGCCTTTATTCTCTAAATTTAAAATTACTAATTACTAGCTGTAACCCGTGAAAAATCACGGTATATAAAAAACAATTATTATTGCAGTGATAACAATAACGTCATATTATAGGCCTATAGCCGTCGTCAAGACAACCGTCGCCAAGGCGCCAGTATAGTGACGTCACAATAGTGTTTGTTTACGGGACAGACAGACAGACAGACAGACAGACAGACAGACAGACAGACAGACAGACAGACAGACAGACAGACAGACAGACAGACGTACAACGGTTATTATGTAAGTTGATAATATAACTAGCTGTCCTAACCCGTGAAAAACGCGAAAGACGCGTGTTGATCATAATTGAAGTGACGTAACAATAGGCCTTTATTCTCTAAATGTAAACTTAATAACAATAGATTTTTCATAATTCAAGTTATGTAACAAAGGCCTGTATTCTCTAAATCTAACATTACAAATAATTGACGTGTTTCACAATTGGCCTTTATTCTATAAATATAAAGTCAAACTTAATAACGTTAATAGACATTTTCATAATTGAAGTGATGTAACAAAGGCCTTGATTCCCTAAATCTAAAATAGACCAAAGTGTAGGCCCAGACCTATAGATAATAGACGTGTTCTATAATAATCAAAATGCCATAGGGCCTACTATAAGGCCTAATAATAGTCTTTAATACTCTAACTTTAAACTAAATAACAGTAGACTATTTCATAATTTCAGTAGGGGCCTAACGTAATGGAGGCCTTGATTATCACAATCTGAAACTAAAAATAAATAATAGACGTTTTAACAATTGAAATGACGTAACAATAAGCCTTTATTTTCTTAATTTAAACTTATAATACCGGTAGACTTTTTCGTAGCTGAAGTGACGTCACAAAGGCCCTTATCCTCTAAATGTAAACTTATAATGACAACACACTTTTTCATAATTGAAGTGACGTAACAAAGGCCCTTATTCTCGGAATCTAAAATTACTAATATTTGGTGTGTTTCATAATTGAAGTGACATAGCAATAGGCCCTTGTTCTTAAAATTAAAACTCAATAACAATAGACGTGTTTCTTAATTAAAATACTAGAGACGTGGTTCATAAATGAAATGACGTAACAAGTTAAAGGGCCTTTATTCTTAAAATTTAAATTTACTAATAAAAACGTATTTCACAACTGAAATGACGTAATAATTCTCTAGACTTAAAATTACAAATAATAGAACTGTTTCGTAATTGAAGCGACGAGACAATATGCGTTTCTTCTTAAAATTTTAAATTATTAATACTATAGACGTGGTTCATAATTGAAATGACGTAACAAGTGAAATTTATTAATAAAAGTGTTTCATAATTTAAGTATTAATAATAGACGTTTCATAATTCAATTGACGAAACATTAGCCTTTTATTCTTAAAATTTAAATTAGACGTTTTCATAACTGAAGTGACGTAACAATTAATGGGACTTTATTCTTTAAATTTAAAAATACTAATAATAAACGTGGCCCAGATCTGTGGCGCCTGCGGCCTGCGGGCCGGTCAGGGATGTCAGTCTGTCGCGTGACCTGTGTGGCTGATAGTCTGCATGTCTGTGACTCAGTTCGTCTGACTCTCGGTTTACCTGTGTATCTAAGTACTTTCATACTTTTGTGGTACATATATACTCACTCTATATTACATACACGAAGCAAGGCGGAGACTGCGATCTCTGGGAAGGCCAGGCACAGTAGCAAAATATCGATTGGCAATGTTCAAGAAGTGGCGGGGTACGGTACCTCAGTCCAAAAAGTTTGGGGGTACGGGTACCCCACGTACCCCTACAAATTACGCCTATGCCCATGGCTGCCTCTCAGACTAAGCTTATAGCTTGAGAGACTGCTCTTCTTCTTCTATTGCAAGCACCTAATGTTTAATCCATAATTTATAGCGCGCCCACGAGCTGTAGAGGCGCTTAAATCTCGCAGTCATTTAATTTGATACAGGCCTAGTCCGTAGACCCATATGCTGCTGCTAAACAAGGCAGCTATTTACTTTGGTATATAAATCAAACGTAACAATCTATGGCGTCTAACATCGAAAGTCAGCGACGCCTGTGGGTCGTCTATAAAAGACGCAAAATGAACTAAATTGGACCCCTCTTCCGGTTTGTCCGCATTTGACCTTACCACCCTCCCTCCCCTTTGCAGACGCCCGCATCAGAGGACGACTTTCTACACGGCTCCTTCTGTGTCGCAGCAAGGACTCATTTACCCGTCAACTTTGCATGCTAAAGTCGAATCTACTTTCTAAAGTCATCATCATTCTATTTAAACTTATTCCACAGTCCCTGTATATGCCGTTGAAATGGTTATATGAGATGTCTGCAACAGAGCATTACTACTGACTAACCAGTTTATTACATACTGTCTGCCATCTGACTGAAGTTGGTGTGTAAGGCACAGCCTGCACTGTAAAAACGATGTATCAAATTTAGACGCAGACGTCCGCACTGGTCATAACCCCTCATTTGTCCGCATTGGGATGGCCCTCCCTCCCTCACTACGGATGTCCTTAATGGACACCTTTTGTTTTCCTATTTGACACTCATATATTCTCAGACGGTTAAATTTTTGTGTAATTAACTTAAGGGCCAAAGTCGTACAGACAGACAGACAGACAGACAGACAGACAGACAGACAGACAGACAGGCAGACAGACAGACAGACAGACAGACAGACAGACAGACAGACAGACACACAGATAGACAGACAGACAGACAGACAGACAGACAGGCAGACAGACAAAGGAACAAAGCAGGGATTAGAGGGGCTTCTTCAAAGGTTTACGATTTTGACTACGATTAATTTTTTGGGGTAAAGGATTAGTAGTACTGTAGTACTTAATATAAGGATATTAGTACGTGATATTAAGGGTGAACAATGGCCCAGTGGTTAGCGTGTTGGACTGCTAGACAGAGGTCCTAAATTCAAATTCCCGATCAGCGTCTCTTGAAACCTCGCTGAAGCACGCCACTTGTAAATTTACTAATTACTCATTTATACCAGTTGTCACGACATTTAGGCACTGGGGATATTTAACCCACAACAGTTAGGGTAAAGTGGGGTAATTTCGGCATGGAGGTAATTTCGGCACCCCCGAGTATCCGAGAAAATATCGTGCAGCAATAAAGCTGTATGGTGAGACGTCATAGGTCTGGACGCTATAATATAGGAAAAGTTATAAAACCTTGTTAGAATCGCATTTTTAGCACGATTGGTGAGTCATTTTCGTTTTGAGGCATTTTGTTAACTGTATATCACTTCAGACACATCGTTGCTAAAAATTTAGTATCGCTCCTATAAATAAATGCAATGGTTTTTCTCCACATTTAAATATTGTTCTTCAGAACCCTGAGCGAATACAAAGTGTATAGCAACCGATTATTTTTTCTATGTACGGTCAGAATAATGCCTATCGATGAGGTAATTTCGGCATTGAACTCTTTTCTAATTCCGGCACTGCCGAAATTTGCTCTAGGGTAGTGCCGAAATTACCATTCTGTCTTACTTCAGTTGGCAACGTTTGAATAGACTTTTTAATTCTGTCAGCTTCCGTTGCATAGTTAAAACGCATAAGTATTTGCACAGATAAAATGGATGATTGGGTGAGATAACTGAGCCAAGCCTAAATGTGGACGATATGCTCAGTGGTCAAACAATGCATTAGGTTAGCAGTAGCCTAAAGGCTGTGCTTGTTGAAGAGCGATCAAAGAAAATGGTCGCTAAACAGCTTGGAATTCCACGCCAAACTCTTCAGGACTATCTGAAAAGAGCTTGCGTGGACAGTGCTGTCGATCAATCATTTAACTGACGATCAGGAGAAAGAGCTGTCGGAAGTTTTGATTTTCATGTCCGACAAACTGTTTGGTCTCTCACCGAAGGTCGTCAGAGAACTAGTGTTCAGTTATTGCGAAATTAATGGAATTGAGCACCAAGTTAACGACGGTAACTGGCTTGCTGGATTCATTAAAGCCATCGAGAGTTATCTATATGGGTAAGAGAGCCGACTTCAATGCAGAATTAAAGTATCGGAGTTAACAGTGATGTAGTACTCGAGTCCGGCCTAGGACTCGAGTCCGACTCGAGACCGATTTTCTGCGGACTCGGACTCGGACTCGGACTTGGACTGTCAAGACTCGGACTTGGACTCGGACTCGAACCCATGACTCGAATTTGACTCGCTGACTCGTTTTCCGAGTCACAATTTCTGGGCAGAACAGGCAACTGTATTGCCATGCCACGGCCAAGACCACCCCCTCATGCGAGAACTGACCTGAATACCCGGCCGACCGTCGCTACAGGCATCAGCCAGAACAGGTGAAACTATTCCGTTTGAAGTGAAGACGAGTATACATCATGAATAGGCTGGGGTATAAGACAGAGGGTCTCTATTTGGCCTGGTATAGGAAAATATAGGCCTATAGGTTGCGGCGCCAACCAGTTTCTACCAGCAGACAATAGAAACTAATGAAGTGAAGACGAGTATCATAAATAGACTGGGGTATAATACAGAGGGTCTGTTATCGGCGTGGACGGGCACATTTATAGAGGCGAACACCGTGAAGGGCATGATATTGAACCGAATACTAGGGATTGTCGATTTGTAAATAATTATAATATCTTCAATCATAATGCTAAACTGTGCATGGAGTTATTAATTTATCGCTTCGAATTAGAAGAACCTTCGTATCGCCCTTTCCAGTGTAGAGAAGGAGAGAGGACGTGACATGACACGACTGCACTTGTGACATTTAGTCCTACAGTTCTAGCTGTTCCTACCTACTGACTTGTGTTTAGCAGTGGAAGAATTTTTGTGTGTCCTAATGTCGTGCCAGATTATCAAACAAAACTTTATTTAATTTAGTGTTTTTACTGTGAAATTTGGGTAAATTACATTTAAAAAAATTTCTCATAGGGCCTAAATATTTCTGTTATTTTTCTATGCATTGAATTGCGTGGTTCAGTGTTTTTTGATGTGGATGGACTTGGACTCGGACTTGGACTCGAGCTTTAGTGACTCGGACTCGGACTCGGACTCAAGCACCTCAGGACTCGGACTCGACTCGGACTCGGCTTAGATGGACTCGGACTTGACTCGGACTCGGCTTAGGTGGACTCGACTACATCACTGGGAGTTAACAGATCTAAAGTCGATATAGGTACATCGATGAATTGCAATTAATTATGTTCGACAGTAGTGATGGCAGCGGCCTTCACTCGCCGTCCATTTGCACTAGGCTACTATGACTCGGGTATGTTTGAACAGTTTGGGAATTTTTAATAAATATAAGCTAAACATAGCATTGCGTGTTACAGTCTCTGATAGTAGAGTGTAAACAAATGCAGGTATATATGCCCCTATAGGTATATATTCATAGTTTATGCCTATCTGCTCAATTTAGCTAGTCATAAATGTATGGTAATTTTCATATCGGTTAATTTCGTCACCCCTGCCGAAATTACCCTACCCTGAGGCCGAAATTACCCTACCCTGCGGGTAATTTCGGCTTTTGAATGCCTTCACTTCGCATGCTATAACAGGAATTTGTGAGAGACGATTCACAGTTTGAAGGCGCCATTTCATAGCAGAGGGTTGCAGTAGACTGTGGAAACTTCAATGTGTCCTACAGATGTGATAACATTTTAAATATTGAAGAAATTGCTTAAGGTGCCGAAATTACCCTATTTTACCCTATGTACTATGCTCCTCTTACACCTATCGCGATGGAATCGAAGGCCGGGAAGATTGAGCCAAGCGAGGGAAATTTTCTATTTGAAGTTAAACGTGGGGGTTACTTACTCCTAGTCTAGATCTATAATGTAGGGCCTATAAGATCTGTAGGTCTACTGTAAAACTGATGAAAAGCTGATAAAGCTGATGAGCTATCCTCCCCAACGGTTTGTCTATAATCAATATTGACATCCACTTGTCTTTCGTTTCAGAGCAGCTCGCCACCTGAAAGCGACTTCTAGAGGATTGTAATTGGTTAAAAATCCAAAGCCTAACGTCCATATCCTCAAGATATGGCCGGGTTTAGGGGTCGAATGCACTAGAAATTTGCTACATGTACAATGTATACTACAAATTCGGGTTGTAATGCGTGCAACCCGAATATGTAGCCTAATGTAGGCCTCTGCTGGTGTGATGATGGATATGATTGTGTAAGCCTGATGCGATGTTGGGAGGGGGATCATATCAAGGTAACTGCGCGTGTAATGTCTGGGGGACTATATGCGCTTTGGAAGAAGCTTGTGCATTGGTCTACATTCGGAGACACTTAGATCGCGGAGAGTGAGGGTCAATTCAGGGTCATGCCATATCTAAAGGGAGGGGTCAAAAGTGCAAAGAAAGGCGCAGACGACAAAGACGCAAGCCTACAAGCCGGTGACGCGGTGGTGTAGAGGTATATTTTGTGCCTTGTAACCGGATGGTCGCAGGTTCGAATCTACCCCCAAGACACTGCGTAGCGACCTTAGACAAGTAATGTTGTTACCCACAATAAGCCCTATCGATATGTCGAGTGCGCATGCGCAGTCACCCGACCCACTTCATTGTCCTAGAGGTCATTACTACCAACTTTGTCAACAAACCACACATATGTCGGTATAGGTCGATTGCATTTAATGTTTATAACTTGTAGCATTGCTTCAAAAATATGAAAATCCATTCGCCTGGATCAACGAATCTGTGATCTGTGTTTAGCATAATTTCAACTCGAGTACTCTTACTTAGTGAATGCATGCGGGCAATGTTAAGATGTCTGAATTAGGCCTAAACGTCTTTAAACATCATTTTTCGGACCGCGGTTCGCTTCCCGAAGGTG
The DNA here is from genome assembly GCA_963556255.1 of Allolobophora icterica. Lineage (NCBI taxonomy): Eukaryota > Metazoa > Annelida > Clitellata > Crassiclitellata > Lumbricidae > Allolobophora > Allolobophora icterica. The sequence goes on along the minus strand of OY744607.1, from coordinate 33,359,592 downwards.
GCTTATTTCAGAGATTTAAATCTCGGGCTAGCACGGTCCCAACACGGGGACCTTAAATGACGTGGCACCCATTCAAACGGGCAGCTGTGGTCAAGGATCTCACCCGATCAATTCATTGAAAAATGAGCAGGGTCGAGGCCATTATACGGTCGCTATAGAAAATCGCGTACATTTACATTTAATGAAACATTCACTACCAGTCATTGCAACAGAGTATGAAATGGTTACAGGTGTTGATTCTATGTAAAAAGATTAAATATACTTAAGTTTAATTAAATTAATTAATACTTTTAATATTTCCTGGTTAAGTTTGTGCATTGCTCTCAGATGCCACCATGCTAGGAAAACGAAAGTAGGCCTATTAAAACAAGTCTCTAGCATCGATTGGCAAACATCCCAGAATGATTTGTTAAACATCTTTCTTTCAAAAAAGGAGCCACACTTACTGAAAAATCACACCACTGCCTATTACCGAAATGCTATCTGCATTTGAATATGTGTTACTTTTAATGCTGATTAGTGCGACTTAACATGACATGACCATCAGCAGTCACAATAGATATGGCACAGGTGGTTTCAGCAGGATCTATGTCTGCAAAACTAATTGGACACTTAACCTCAAGCAATCCCTCGCCACAGCATGTATTAAGTGACAATTCTATCTGGTGAAGCAGACAAAACTGAACGTTTCTTATGAATGTATAAGCCACATTCCTGTTGGAACTGCTAAGTTTTCATGATCCAAGTTTTGAACCACATATAAGTTTCAACTTCTTCCACTTTCCTTTCATGGCCACATCTCAGAGATCAGCAGTAACATTTTTGCCCTCCATTATCAACTTGATAACAGAAGTGGCATCACACACTTTATCAGAAATAATTTTTTTGCTCGTGTAAAAACTTCATGTGCAAAACAAACCAAAGTGAACTTTTATTCTGACCACATGTTTTTCTTCAATCTGCTTATGTTCAAACTCAGAGTATACAGGCAGAACAAAATCAGTAGCACAATAAAAACGTTTAGCATAATGTAATAAATATGTGATGTCAATCAATCAATTAAATATTTGTTTATTGAAAGATTCCCGTCCACACGTGATGGGATTTCACAGTGTTACAAAGACAATAATTGCAAGTGAAAATAAATCATACAGTGCATATTTTAACTATAACTAGGGGGACAAATGTCCCAGTAGTTTTAGGATTTGTCCCAGTAGTTTGGGTGATTTGTCTCTGAAACACTCTACTTTTAATGTACCGGTAATATTACAATATTAAAACGAGTGATCTCTCTCTCACTATGACAATCTGAGAACGAGCCATTGACTGTCAGTGTCTTTGGATACTGTTAATGATCGGTTATTGATATCATTCAATGTCAATGGAGTGGGCGCTGCATATTTTCACCCGAAGCCGCCATGCATAGCCAAATTGCTTACTAGCAAAGAGAGACGCGAAGGACATTCGGATCCGGACATTTATGCCATGCAATTCTATGCGCACAAGTTTTTCTGCAGTAACTGATCTTACCATATGGGAAGTTGTTGTGACCGAACTCTGTCTTGACGAAAACAGCAGCATAATAGCTGATGAATACTACAGCTACATCCTATAAATGTTTGTTTGGTGGATGGACCCATATGGGTCACTCACCAAGCAAACATTAATAGAATGTTACTTGTTTTCTTTGCTTAACCAAATTGGAAAATAAAGTTGATCGTGGTTGCCGAAGTCAAAGCTATCATTGTTTGTTGTACCTGCAGCTCATCCACTGGGTCACAGTCACTCAGCCTGTCACTGACTTACTTTTATCAATTATTTTGGTAGTATGATTGAACTAATTATGTCATATTTTCAAACTTCTATGCATGACTTTAATTGGGATATATGTATAATAATAGTAAGGAAATTTGGTAAAATGAAAGTGGCTAAAATGGGCTCCATTTGGCAGCAAATGCTGTAAAATGCGTTGTCCGCTGGGGCTTCGGCCCAAACACCCTAGTCGTGGCTGACTGTCCCACTAGTCAAAATTCATTAAAATATGCATTGAAATCAGAAAACAGTTAATGAAATAGACTGAAGAGATTAATGGATTTTAAAATAAAGTAGCCTATACATATAAAAGAAAAACAGTATAGTGCTAAAATAGTTAATTGTTAATAAGTGTTTTTATGGAGCTTAAGGGAGATAAAGTTTTTGTCGTTTTTACCAGGTAGGCCTAATGTGAAATGCGGAAATTATGAGGGATATTGCGATCAGGTGGAAAATATGGTCGCTGAACATGGCCGTGGTATGTAATGGCTGTCTTATGGAGGCGTTTATCTGCCTGTTTTGTCAATTCAGAAGCGATTTGAATGGATGGGGAAAGTAGACCAGAGCGTCGCATTTTCTTCAGCAGTGTTTCAACTTTCAACCCTCTCCCTGTCTCCTACTTGGGTATAATCCCAACAGGCCGGTGTGTCAACTCGTATTCCTCTGTTCAAGATTGACATCAGCTGATCGGACATCAGCTGATCGGTCATACCGGTACTGTTGCGCTGCCGAATGTAGTTTTGGCTAAATGCGGCATACGACAAAGCCACCAACTATTGTTTCTTACTACATTGAATAATTGTTAATCCCAGATTCCGGAAAATTTTCTTAATACATAATTATTCCAAATTCCAACGTTTGAAACCATCTAAATCATTAATCCTACCGATGTTTACCACAGCAAGAACAATACTTCCGGTAGTAATGACCTATGTAGGTCGAGGTGACCTAACTAGGTCACTGAGATGTCGAACCCGCTTATTGTCCGGCGCTCGTGAATAGGCTGGTGCCCTGCGTTTGGCCTTCGAATGGCGCTTTAGAAGTTTGGAGTTTACTATTACGACGTCGGCTCAGCAGATAGCATCAAGTAGCCTTGAAGTAGGGCCCAACAGTGCTACCTGTAACACCCAGTCAAACAAACAGTTGCTTCGCTGGGCTTTAATGCTAACGATAGAGACGATTTGTGTACTTTCATGCGCGTAAGATTCTTAAGCAGTATTTAATTGTCTCCGTTAGTTATTGTTACAAGCGTTTCCATTGCCCAAATGGCGTCGGTCGGTCTCCCACCGTTATATATAATAGGTCGTTGTCTCCCACAACGCAATGTTATGCAATACACGCAAATATCAACACGAATTCACCATAAATAATTAACTGACATCATAATGACGACCTAATGTTTATATTCAACACCAGTAATTATGTACTGGACATATGGCTGACCCCTCTCCAAAGAGGGATTAATCCGAGCCTGAAGGGAAAGAAGAATTATGTACTGGACAACGATCATCCGCTCATGACCTTGGTAGTTGCAACAAGAACCCTTAGCAGACTGTTTTACTTGGTTTAAATTTGTGTGTATTATTTTTGACAGTTTACCTGGTTGAAATTGCTTTCCTCTATTTCGTTTTTGAAAAACTCGTTTACGATCTTTTAGGGTAGGCCCCTATAGCCTATCAGCATTTCTTAGTGTTTGATTGACTGGCTGTTTCCGGTTGAGTGTTAGTACGAGCAAAGACACTACAGTTGCAATTAAAATCACATAATTTACTACACTGCTTTGTCTATTAGTGAAATATCATGTATTAGGCTACTTGTAGCATTGAATGCCAAATACCAGATCATTTAGGTATTACTACTAAGTTATAGGCCTACATTAATTCGCGAGTGCTACTGATTAGACAACCTTGAAGGGGCGCTCTATAAATTTCCCGTATGAACGAATGATGACCACACATTGCTAGTGAAACTGTTTTTAGAATGAAACCTTAAGTTTGTACAAATCAATTTCATCTGACCAGTCATTTCAATACAGTACAACAGGTAATGGAAAACCAAATCAGTCTAATGTACTTTGTTGTTGTTTCTCTACTTCTCAGAGCGAGACCACGAACTATGCAAAGCTGTCAAAATATCTGGATTTACTGATGAGGTGTCCTTTTGAAAAGCATGCTTTTCAAGCCTTTTGCCAGTTCCTGGATGGTAAATATCCGTCGATCAGCGAAGAATTGCGAGTAGAACTGCTAGTCGAACAAGGACGTCTGGAAGTTGAAGACGTGATCAAAAAGGAGGCTTCTCAAATCATATACAAGCACTTTGGAAGGGCCAAGAGAATGTCTGAGAGAGAAAAGAAGAAGATGGAGATGTTGATTGCAGTACGTACCCAGTTTGCGAAGGAAGTATGGAAAAGGAGCCTCGAAAAGGCACAGCACGCTGTCGACGACCTTGTCGTGGCAAACAGGCAGAAGGACGAGAAGATCGCAGAAATAGTGAAGAAACTGCAGCTATACAACGAAAGTCAGCGGAAGAAGCTGTATGGATTCGCGAGATCAGCAAAGCCAGACAGGATGCCGCCGTTTTCAAAGAACGACGAAAGGAAGAGCAACAGTGGTAGATCCCTCATGCAAAGATTCGAAGTGGCTGTTCAAGACATCGAACACTTGATGCTGCTGTGTATTAACGAACTTCAGTCGCTCAAGGACGAAAAGGAGAGAACCCTCGAGATGATCGCAGTCGACGATCCAACTGCAAAGCTGGACCGAGAGGTAGAACTAGCCATCCACAGACTGGCAGCACAGCTGAAGAACTCACGATCTCAAATAAAAGACGAAGAACAGAAACTGAAAAGTCTCGAGGACCAACTCACGCTCGTCCAGAAGCAGTATGACGATGAGATCAGAGGAAGAGACCACACCATCAAGGTCTTGGCAAAAAACCTGGAAAAGGTACAGGACAATGCATGCCGTCTGGACAGTCAGCTGGGCGATGCAAAGCGACAGCTTCAGATTGCAAGGACAGAACTTTCCCACACCAAGGTCAAGTCCCGGTACCTGGAGAAGAGCCGACACCTTGGGTACGGGTTAGAAAACTACTTGGCTTTAGACAGATCAAGTCTCAGAGACAATGAACTGCCAAGAATTGAGACATCCGCCGAGCGAAAGGCAGCCTCCTACTCACCTGGAGACAAAAAGAGGTCCAAAACAACGGCTAGAGTGGCCGACAGTGTTCGTTAATAAGCCAGAACAAGCGTATGAATAGGATGCACAATGACTAAATATACAACGATAAGTACCTCGTTAAAAAGCTAGAACCCTATCAGTACACATCTAGCCAGTTTGTACAGTATCATCTGTTAACCTTTCAAAGGACAGTCTAAAACAATGTTTCTATCTGCAGCTGAAATAAAACTATCTTGAGAAACATTGGACTTTAAAAACTCTTTAAAACTTAAGTTTTGTAAATTCCACATGATTATAAAGTATTGCTATGTGATCTTACGACCAGTTTCACCAGATTACTGAAATCAATAGGAATACATCAATGTCATCAGATTCAGACTTTGAGATCAAAACATTGAACAATGGAGCCTTTAGTATATAGACGACCAGTTTTATTCTGGACTTGTGAGCAGTTTCACTAAATCAGAGTGAAGGTCAACAAAGGTCAGCATCATATTTCACTATACAGATCTGTAAGTTAAATACAAAAAATAACTGATGACAACTAAGATAACTTATCTTCAGATCCAAATTGGCAAGAAGTACAAATACAAAAGTTATACATTACCGCCTTTCTAATAATATAGTATGGTATGAGCACTTAAATCCATCACCAAACTATTCACATTCTCAATTTGTAACTACAAAAACTATATTCAGGTAGCTATGAGTTCACGACTTTTCAAACCAAAAAGAAATCAAGGTGACTTCAGGAAACAGTCTACCACAGATTTGTCCTCTTCAATATAGCGTGGAACCTTGTCAAAAGACTTGGGATCAAGATCAATGACCGAGACGCAGCACAGTTGCTTCACACCCAAAGCACTTGTTACAAAGAATGTTCTTGCTGGAAGGGGTTCCTGCAATGGGACGCTAAAATGCAAAACACCATATGTTCTGCACATTATCCTTAAGCTAAAGATTAGACAACCCATTTTATAATATTCCCAAACAAATCACTGCCATGGATCTTATATCCAGAAACAGCAAAAAGATGAATAAAACAGGTTTACAGAGTTGCACGTATGTATCTTATCTGAACAACGAATAGTTGCTCAAAGATGGCCAAATAACAGAGGTGAATTAAGATAAGCTGAGAATGTTTCTTGTGCTGTCTTTGGCAGCAGAGTAAAAATTTTCATTGCAAGATTATTCCAATGCATGAGAAAGCACAATGTGTCTGAATCATCATATGGTAGCACATTAGTAACCTGTTAAGTTGTTATTACTTTCTAAGTAACTATCATAACAAGTTTCAGTGGACAAACTAGAAGTCAAGAAGCTATTCAAAACAGAAGTCAAGAAAGTCATTTTTTATCACACGCTGTGGCATCCTTCAGATCAACTGAAATGTTTAAATGAAATGTATATAACTTGAACATTACACAAAAAGTGTGAATTTTCATTTTAATTATCTTAGAGCCACAAAATGTCCAATAACGCAGATAAACATCATAGAAATATTAAGAAAAGTAATCAATCCAGAATTACAACACTATATTAAATTTCTAGGCAGATAATGACAAAATTAAACAAACATAAATTAGTATGCCTAGCTATATCGACTTATTCAGCTTTGGAGCTAGTAGTCAATTATTTCAAACTACATCACATTACCCTGCCTGAAGTTTGCATTTGGCATTAACTACTTACTGCTTGGTATAATGGAGACTTCATAAAACAAAACTTACTTAGAATCTGCTTCCTGGACTGAGATGAAGATTGAGCAATCTTTGGCTGATCTTGCGACCAAGAACTGTTTCATCTTCAAATATAAAAGTGTAGAGAAATAGCAATGTGTTTAGGTTGTTCATTAGTCAGTCAGTCAATCAAGCATCATGCATAGTCATCAGTGTATTCTTGTTCTATTCAGCAATACATCACCAAATCTACTAACCTAGATGAAAATGCCACTTCTTTCAAAAGCTGACTTTCACTTCCATGAATGGGGTTTGATTCTTGGTGTGTGTTATGCAAACATAATATGTTATTATCTGTATAGCTTGCAAGGATAGATTTGTTGTTTGAAGAACAGGTTAATGGAATGCTTCTGTTGAACTGCTGGTTGATCACTGAAATCAGGACCATACCTCTGTCAACCATAGGAGCATTTAAGAAACACAGACCTATGAATGGACATTATAATACCATGGTTTACCTTTACAGTCAACCCTTTCTTTACCTCAAACTCAGAGATGCAATGTTTCAAAAATCTGATTTATTATTTTGCCACTTTATAATGCACAGTTCTAAAAACTTAAGTAACATTTTTCATCTCTTCTTCACATGTACAGTAAAACACAGTTATGAGATTCTCAAGAGGCACTTCAGGAATTTCCAGCTACATAAACACATACACACCTTGTAGATGCTAAATGCAACATTGGTACTTAAAGAGTCACCAGGAGGAGCTCCAAGCCAACCACATGTGAAAGGACCATCGATGCTTGAGCTATTCCTATACAACAGCAGTTAGCACACAATTCAGTTTCAACCTCAGTTATATCAAATCTCCATGTTATAAATACTCTTACCTCGTTCACTGCGCATATGTGCAAGATAAATAAAATTAGAGGCAAGTTTAAAGAATCAGTTTATATCCATAGCATATTCTCTACATGCAAACAGAATTTCACAGCTTTTCTCCACAAATTTGTTAAGTAAAAAAATCATACATTATTATGCTTCAGCAAGTATACTCATGTACTATGATAATTAAAATGGCAAAAACTACATAAATGTGGGAAAATAATAGCTCAAAGTATTATAATGCACAATCTGAGAAAATAGCCATACCACGGATTCCAAATTCTCACAATTCAGCTGCAGAAAGTGATCTCTTCAAATGCAACCACAATACAATATCTGGTGGCTACCAAAGATAATGTAATAAGGAGACTGAAGGGCAGAATGACATAAAATAAACTGCAGTATGAAGATATACTTCAACAGGCAAATAAATACACAAAAGCATCGTGATTTGATTAAAACCCTTAGAGCACTTCAACATCATGCAGTGTATCAATGATGCTTTAAAGAGGCTCTAATGATCGTATATAATTTTTTTATCTCAAACCTAATTATACTTAGTAAAATCTGACAAAATACGAGTTGCCTTCAGGTGAGAGCCTACGCTGAATAGCCTATGCTATGAGCGGTGCTTTATAAATTTTCAGACACAATACGATAAAGTGTATTATTAAAGTGTATAAAGTGTATGCTGCTTTTCAATAACTGAAAGCTTTCTCACCTTAGCTCTGGATCTGTAGAAAATGCATCAGAAACATTCATAAAATGTGCACAAAGAGACTCGTTGTCAAGATCATCCAGACTTTGAACCCTCAAGAGATCAGAAAGCAAAGATCCTACAGGTAAACTAAAACATCCTGAAAGAAACCACAAAGGTGCTCTCAATCAACCGATATTACAAGACGATAAACATAATTTACTCACAATAAAATAAAATTTAATACCTAAAACATGCATCAAAGGTCTACATTTGGTACAAACATTCTTGCACCTGGCTGTGATATTAGCCACAGATTAAACTTCAAAGCTAACTGCTCAGATTTCTATTTTGCAATTCTTTTGATTGGGAATATCTCAAACTCTAGCTCTAATCAATAATACCATCTTATTAACTCAAGAAAAACAACAGAAAATATGCTACAAATTGTTACTCAGAACAAATACCATGCTTTATGCTTAGGTGAATGGGCTGCAATTCAGAAGATGAATTACCTACAGCTGGAAAGTCCTTAAAAATAAAATGACAACTTTTTAAAGCATGAATCTGCTGTAAGTTTTCCCAGGACTCAATGTGTTCAAGTCGGCAACACCTTAAGTTCCTCATACTTTGAAGTACCGGCACTGATCGTAGAGTACTGGGCCATAAAATCCTACCCAACTTTCCAAGGTCAAATGAATTTCAGCATTAATTTTACAATAGGACACAAACACAACATATAGTGTCTATTTTATTTCTCTCTGATAAAAGAAACCCACTTCATTGCCATACAATCCCAAGATGACGCACTGTTTTGTAAACTGGTCATGAGCAGACCATGATGTCACCAGATCTGCTAAGTAATTTTGCTCTTTCAGGAAGAGGAGACAAGAGGCTACTTACCTTGATCACAGTCATGGCCACATGAGGACGAAATGCACTGCTGGCGTTGATTTAGACTAATTCCCTTTGATGTAGAATCTGTGGCTGGATACAGAAGACACTGCATCACCACATCTAACAACTCATCCATCAACCTGTTAAGTCATTATTATCATCATCTAATCTGTGTCATCATCATTTAATTTGTATGTACCGCAATAAACAATTAAAGCAATAATTTACAGGTAATTAGATGGTTTAGTCAACTAAATTCAAGCAAAATATAAAAACACACATTTACCAGAATCTATGGGGTGAATATAAAATGGAAAACAAATAAAGTATATATATTCACCAAAACGTTCACATCTCTTCATAATGCTAATGCTCACAGGTGAATTTGGAACATGGACCCTGCATTTACTTTGGCTTTCGAACATGGTAACTGATCACTTTGGAAAATGACATCGTAATTACTTGATACTTTAAATGTGCCATGCACCACCCTGTCACCACATGCTACCAGTGATATTTTCATTAAAAGAAATAGGAATTAGGAGAAAAATTATCAATTTCCGTTAACGAGAATAAATATGAAATTTTGAATTATTCTGAGAACGCGAATAGAATGAGAACTGAAATATGTTACAGAGAATGGAAATATAAATAGAAATAGGAATTAATTTCGAATGGAAATATTTACACTACAATAATTTTTGAGGAACACAGTCTATAAGAGAGACTCAACCCATAAAAGGCCCGAGAGCCATCAAGATAGGTAATCTTCGGCTATGGTATCTTTGGTATGAACGATATGTAATCTTTGATTTGACTTTCAGTCTCTGTAATCTTTGATTTGACTTTCAGTCTCTGTAATCTTTGATTGGACTTTCAGTCTCTGTAATCTTTGATTTAACTTCTGTCTTCTACTAAATGCTTTGTCAAAGTTTATGTTTGGTTAGTGTTGCTTTGTCAAAGTTTATGTCCACTAAGTGTTGGATAAATTTCATTTACATGACAATTAGTCTATTGCGATTAATGTTAGCTGGAAGAAAAACGACAGCAAAGTTTGGGCGTTTAAATTTTTTGATGCAAATTCTGGTAAAACGATGTGCATGGTAAAGGATAAAGTAACCAGCATTGTTTGTGGGGCTGAACAGTTGCCGACAAGAATTCTAACAATCTGATAGCTCATCTGCAATAGATGCACAAAGATGCCTACAAAATAAATATATCTAAAGCCAAAACAAAACAGAAGCTATGCGCAGCACGAAACGCATGATGGATGATATGTCAGTACATTTAAAGGTGCAGACTCTTGGTGACCAACAGCGTTAGGAAGCCATCTTGGACATGTTAGTTGGTACTGGGTATCCTCTAGTGCTCCTGTATCAGACTCCTAAATATTGGACCACAAATTCAATTTACCACGATAGACTCTGAACGAGAATAGAATATTCTGCCATTGGAAACAATGGTAAGCTTTAAGCTATTGGTAAGATGCTGGAATGTAGATATGTAAGACCATGATTGAGTAAATTGCATAAGTAATTGATATATTTTAAATGTGCTGTATTGTAATAATAATATGTTCTAAAACAAAACTACTTTTTAAAATATTCTCATTCTCAAAATTATAATCCCGACCCTTAACTTAATCATCAAAGTGCCAATGTCTGGTAAGGACTTTCTGTTACACTAGTTAACAATTCAACGACAAGCTGCATTTGGCTTCCCAGTCACTTTTAGTACACTCTCATCGTTAGCGTTAAAGTTTTAATTACTTAACTGGAACAAGGTGTTTTTTCTGCATCAGCATGCCATTACAAAGCCAAAACACAGTTGTGTTTTTGGACAACAGAAAGGCATTGATCAGCTCCCTTTAAAAAAATCTTCATCGTTTGTTTACAGTTGGTTCATTTACTGATCAGAGCTCCAGCTTCCTCAACATCAGTACAGCATACCGCCAAGAACTCTGAATACCTGTCATTCACGAACAAGACACCAATGGATTGGATCTGCATGTGTGCATGATATCCTGCCATTGGAAACATTTCCTGTTATTTGACCATAATTGTCAGCAAATAAAAGGTTCCTAGAAGTCACTAAACATATGTCAAGATGTATGCATATCTTGCCTTAAAATTTCCAGCATATTAAATACTGAATATGTAATTAGAGTTAAACAACCAGTTTATCAGACAGGAAACGTAGAAACACTTACTTGTCTCTCACACGAATGCTCTCATCACAATCAGATGACTCTCTTTCTTCGGCTGTTTGGTTGCCCCAAATTCTTTGCCCATTCTACACCAAAGACAAATCACAGAAATCATACTTCTTAACACCATGATGCTCATTGAATCCAGCACCATTAAAACTTTTAGTTAGGCAGACTATAGCTTTGTAAGAGGCAAATTTGTATTAGTGCACAAATTAAACTACTCGTTAAGAAATTAATGCGTCAAATCATGATCTTTGACTGTGATTTCCAAAGTTTTTAAAAAATCTGTAGTAAGTCAAATTAAGCAGCTGGGTGGTCATGATTAGAAAATAAGGCCTGAACTTTAGATGACTGACCTATATGAAAGTATCTAGATTGCACTCTTTTACTCTTCAAGGCAAGTTCACTGCCATTGCAAAGTTCTTACAAGATGCTACTAGTATTCATAAATCTAGTTAAATATATGCAGAATTTTACTAAAATTTATTAAAGTCAACTACCAGTGTGTTCTACTAATGGCACAGTACCCAAATATTACAGTTTTATCACTCAAACATTTCCTGGAAAAGAGAATAAACTAAACAATGGCTGAAGTCAAAGAAAACAATGTACCTTGAATATGCAGAAGTTGTTCTGTGGACAGGTGTACAAGTTATGCAAAGCAGATTTCATTCTGGTATGACACCTGCACAAATGACACAGACCAATTTTTCAGTTGATTTGAGGCTAATTTACGTTGATTGAAAGACAGAGAATTTAGAAATTCCAATGTTTACTAAATTAAACATCGCAGATTACAAACTATCTAAAATAACCATAGCACAAGCTACATATCAAATCATAGAGTGAACGCTATTATTCATGCCAGAATAGCACAACAAATCAAAACCACAGTTCACCCGAGGAAAAACAGCACCACAACTTAGCAATCCATGTAAAGTTAAGTCAAAGTGCTCAATGCTCATGTCATTGAACTTGCCTCATAGATGGCTAATAACCCTGTGTTTTGCTAAGAAATACCAAAGTGCATATATAAATATCTGCTTAAGAGAAGACAAGCCATTGCTATTACACCTATTGTAAACTACATGCAGACCTTATTAAGCCTTCCTAAGATCAGTTTTTTCACAAAACTGGCTATATATATATATATATAGCCAGTTTTGTGGATATATATATATATATATATATATATATATATATATATATATATATATATATATATATATTAGGGTGATTCACGCCGCCATGGGAAAAAAAATTTTTTCCTGATTGGCTGACATAGTAGATTATTTTGTTCCTTTGGTTGCTCTGAACAATACAGCAAAATTTTACTGTAATCTATCAATGTTTACTGGTTGCTCAACGACCTCATATTCGAGATATGGTCCCCATGGAGAAAGCAATGTATTTGCCATTGATGAGACCCTCGAATGCAATGATCTGATTAAATTGGGGTAAAATCTAGGGATGCATCGTTTCAGACAGCCAGATGCATATCATATGGTCAGGTGGATGGCTAAGGTTAGTTATTGCTTCAATAATTATCTTTTTAGAGATCAATTTCAAATGAGTTACACACAGTTGGAAAAGAAATACCATTGAATTCTGTTTATTTGCAAGTCATATATATGTGAGAGCATGGATATATCTTGTTCGGTGGCATCTGATGCACCAATTATTACTTCCAGTTGTACAAGCAGATCAGGCAGTATACATCAATTAACAAAGTTGTGTCTGAGGATGCCAAAAAATACAATCATCTGTGGTAAATAGGACCTGAACTGGTTCCTTTGGCTTTCTTTCTGACAAAGCATCATTAGACTTGAATGCAACATTAATGCTGGCATGCGTCAACATGGCAAAAACTGAAGAGTCAGAGGCATTAAAATAGATCCTTGTATGGATCTACGCAACGAAGAGCTGAATGAGCTTGTTAAGCCATCTTCAGTCTGTACCATGCGTTCTCTTGGCTTTGATACAGACTTCATCATGTCTAATAATCCAGAAACTTGGAGCTCATCTGTGATATTTCAACAGATCGAATCTGCAATGGTTAGTGTGTGGCCAATGATGCTGCTGAGTGCTCCATTGCTCTGATATCACATTTCAATGAGTCTGTAGCCAAGAATTATAAATGAGATGCAAAAATTGATGCAGGTGGTTGAAGATCACTGACGCCGTGTGCCAGATTCTGGCAAATCTACTTGGAAAGGCTGCAATTCGTGCTAACAGCTGGAACACTGATTTACGATTGACTAATAAACACTTTCTGGTTGATTGTTTGATTTTTTAGTTAACAGATATTGTGAATTTCTGTTTTCTAATGAATACTTTGAGAACTTTATTAATGAATCTAAAATTCATCTTATTCAACTTTATTCTGGGTGCGATATAGCCATCATCTTAATATGTAACTTGAGAATACGATTGTATGGGAACTTTTGTGCTCACTGAGCAACCTCTAAAATGTATTTGATACTGAATTTTTTTATACAGACTTTAATCTGAACCCAAAAGGAACAAAATAAACAACTATGCACATTAACTTTCAAAAATAATTTTTTTTGAATCACCCTAATATATATATATATATATATATATATATATATATATACAGGGAGGGAGTAAGACGATTGAGCCAGGTACTGGATTGTGCTACTGTGAGGCGAGCAACCATGCGCCATCCTTTGAAATTGTAATTAGTTATTAGCAGGGCATCCCCGTTCAGCGGGATCTAGGTCCCTTAGGGGCGCCCATTGCCTCTTGTGACTACAAGAACTCAATCAACTGCATAAACTCAGCTAAGCCATTAGTATTATAAGACTACAAGAATTCAATCAACTGCATAAACTCACCTGTTAGAAGTGGATATGAAGAAATGGGAAGTTGCATAAGTATTAATTCTTTTTACCTTGTAATTCATAGTTACTGAGTTTACAGATTCTGTACTAATTATATAAAAAATCTTTGTTGTAAATGACTGTCAAATGTTGTCATTGGATGCAATAAAGACAGATGTTATGCTATGTTATGTTATATATACAGTGTACTTAACTCATTCCCGCCCAAATTGTTTTTCCGAAAATATGTAAATTTATAGTACACACGGTAGAACGACAACAGCACTACGAGGATTACAGTTAAGTATCATAAAATATATATTTTCTAAATCAGAAGACTTCTGGCTCTAAAATATATATCTTATTTTAAACAAAGCTAATTTATATAGCGCCCTTGTTTTGCTAAATGATGGTCATTGCATTCCTCGTAGAGCTTAAGTCTTTATATCTGCCAGTCTCTGAATTTTTATACTTGGGACAGACACCGCACCTACGTGTGACATGTGAGTTTGATGAAAAATTGCTTGCCAAGTAGCCTAGCTTGCTGGGTATGGATGGTGTAGGCCTATATAATAGAACCTGGTGCAACTGCAACGTCAGATGGGTTTTCATGCTGTGCAATCACCTTGGCACTGAGCCTACGTAAGGTACAGTCTGAAAGCCTGATCATCTGTCCCTGGTAAATGTAATATCCTTTCTGGTAATGCTTTTGTCAGTTACATTGGTTATCATAGCTGCTGTTCTTTGGTTCAGTGATGTTCTGCAGAGATAATCACCTAGACGTTGACCTTGACCATGACTTGAACGGCAAATAATTCCACCATTGATGCTGACTTCGACTAGTATTAATCTTCAGCACACTCAGAATTTGCTCTCCATCAAGCATATGCCTTATTCCATACACTGTGTTCACCGCCGACCCTCAAATAGGTCAATAATTTTCCCGATAGAAGACGAAAACTAATCGTTTGTATTGTCAAAAATGCGACTCCAAACCGCCGATATCTATGTGTATTTTTCCATCACTTTAAAGTCTCCCCCCCCAAAAAAAAAATCAAAATCCCCCCAAAAAATTAACGCCAAAGTGTAAACAAATCTTCCGTAGACATCTCTGGTGCTATTTTCAGGTATGATTTCATTGTGCTATAATTAATTTGTAGTCTAATACAATGTCTCCCATTTCGGGTCGCTAGCGACCCGATTGGGCGGGAATGAGTTAAGGGCCAGGACATAATGGACAGCTGCAGGAGTAACAGTCCAAATCTTGTCTCCTTCCTCTACACCGGATTTGACATTTTCAATGCTGAACATTATTATCACAGAATCCAATCATCAGAAGTGAAACGAGTTGTATTACCCAGAAAACAAGTCGATAGGACAGTAGGAACTCTTCTTTGACCATTTTCCTTCTTTCAGCTGCAAAAAAGCCAAAACCTCTGAGTTGGCACCGCTGCTTAACTATTTCTTTTGGCAACTGCGGTTATCTGAGTCTAAGGTAAGCACATCCATGACATTATCTGAAGCTAAAACATATAATTAGAAGTGGAACACACCTAAAAAGGTCAAGCCAGAGCAATGACATTCACGATATCCAGCCCAATAGTATGAAATGCACTGCCTGCAGTGCTTCGTAATCATGGGATAGCTCTGTAGAGCTTTCAAAAGATGCTGAAGACTCTGTCTGATTTTGTCACATTAGCAGTGCCTAGCTTTTTAAGCTCCTTTTCAATGCGTTTAGTTCCATTATTTTGTTTTAGATATCAACTTATATAATAATAACATAATGATTGTTAATACAATATATCTGTTAGCAAAAATTACTTCCATTCCAATGGCCAAACAATCGTTTAGAGTAAATGTAAAATGCACACCACAGAAGATAATTACAACAGAACTGACATAGAAGAAAAACAACAATGTAAGTTGTAAAAGGCATACGTCAAGAAGACTGCTTTGGAAGCTACCTTAAGGAACTGATGCATGCAGAATCTACAGTTGGATCGTTTTACATCTGCTATACTGCCAGTCACTGGCAGCAGTCCCCACTTAGGCTAAAACAGCCAACAGTTACTGTCAAACTCAGTTGCAATTTAAAACATGCTACAGACTAAAAATTCATGGAATATACAATATAACTAATTCTTTCACAAAGAACACTAAACTGAACATTAAATATTGCAATCCACACATTTCAGACTTCGTTTTTCTTACTTTAAACTGAGCAATCAATTTTGTCAATCATACAATGCTGTCTTTTTATTTTATTCAAACAACACTACATGGTACGAGTATGAAACAATTCGCCTGCAGAACAGTCAGCTGTCTATTACCTATTCAAGAACAGAAAGAATTGAATTATACTAAACATAAAACAAAGAACCTGTAGAAACTTTCAGGCATAACAATAGAAAGCTAAGTACTGATATTCATGCAGACAAGAGACCTATAACATTCGTGAAGAACAACATCTACACAATCAAGTGCAATAGCATGCATTGTTTGATGCACAGCAGTACTTAAATGTTTAACCTTTTGCCCCATACAACTGTCTTACCTTAATTTCAAAAGAATATGTTGGCTTCACTGACTCATCTGCATTGCAGAAGGAAAGGAAGCAGAGGTCAGGCATTTTAGTGGCTTCCATTGTTTCACAACTCACACTCTTACAAAGTCGAAAACCTTAACAATAAATTTTTTAAATGATTGTCATGCCTCTACAAAGACATGAATTAAAAAACAATATTTTCAGTTCCATCGTATCATTATCGTTGGCACTAAATAAATATACACTGCTTTTTTTCTGCTCAAACTGTTACATATACACAACATAAGTAGTGATTTCTTAAGGTTCATGCTGCTGACTTTCATAGTGATTCTACGAGGCCATTAACAGGTACAATTGAAGGGCTTACCTCAATAACCCGGTATGTCGACATACCTGGTTTACGTGAAAAAGTATGCCAGCATGCTTCGAATATTGTATTCTATATACCCTGCAAATTTGGTGCAAATCTGATTATTTTTGGATTGGCCTTTGGATAAACAGTTTGTCAACATATGGTATTGTGCAGCCGGCAGCATTACTCCAGTGCAATATCCTGGTATGATAACAAACATTGTCATTTTTTCTTCTAATTTAAAAAACCGGTGCAACAATCAGGTTTTTTGACATACCTGCTGATTTTGCACTATTTTTTTCTTACTGTAATGTAGCTATGATGACTTACCTTCTAATTGCACAATTAATTTGTACTGTGTACTAGTCACCATTTTGGTGCAAGAATACGGTATGTCGACTAACTGCAGATGATTTTTGCTTCAAAACGGGTTATTCAGTGTCAATAACCCGGTATGAAGCAAAATGTCGTGAAAAACACATTAAAGTTATCTTTTGCATTGCATTATGTAACAATTTCGTGAAAG
Organism: Allolobophora icterica; assembly: GCA_963556255.1. NCBI lineage: Eukaryota > Metazoa > Annelida > Clitellata > Crassiclitellata > Lumbricidae > Allolobophora > Allolobophora icterica. The sequence continues at coordinate 33,341,964 of OY744607.1, read as the reverse complement.
ACAATAATAACTCCAATGCTTCAAACAGATTGTCGATATGTCGCGAAATGGCTTAGATACAACAGTTTGAAGTGTCAAATCTTTGAAGCCATTTCCCAAAAGTAAAAATCCGACATACCTGGTTATTGCGGCAAGCCCTTCAATTACTAATGTCAAATGGAAAATTAGAGATGTTAAAGTTTATCCATAAAACAGAAGCTGTGTTTGGTTGTTCTGAATTTGCAACTGTGACTTTGACAGAATTTTTGAAAAGTTGCAGTAATTATTAAATTCCTTAATTTACTGTCAAGTTCAGCCTTGTGATCATGTAAATTCTAACTATGCATTTCACAAAACATGATGACAAATCAGATTTTTCCACGCATGAAACTTGTCTCAAGTAGTTCTAGAGTGACAGAAAGAATAACCAACAGCCAGGTAATTTCTTGATGTCTTCCAAGCAGATAAATTTCTTACCAGTTCATGACCAGACCACAGCCAGGTTCATAGTTCTAGGTTGGCTTACTTCATTTCTGCAAGACCGCTCCTTTATGGTGGCTCATGGATCTACTAGGTCCCCTTGGGTTCCTGCTCCTTTTGGCCTGCCTCAAGGCTCCGTCCTTGGACCCCTTCTTTACATAATCTACACTGCTGACCTGGGGTCCTTGTTAGCGGCTGGGTCAGCTTTTAACCAGTCCTATGCTGATGACCTGCAAGCCTATGTACACTGCCCTGCTGTCCGGGCTGTTGCAGCTGTGGAAACCATGACCCGTGCCATGGAATCCCTGCAGGCCTGGATGTCTGCAAACCGCCTAAGACTTAATCCGGTTAAGACGCAGTTTATATGGCTTGGCACACCCCAGCAGCTCTCCAAAATCGATTTGACTTCTCTTGCCTTGCAATTCCCACACCTTACTTTTTCGACCTGGGTCCGGGACTTGGGAGTCATCCTGGACCAGGAACTTGCTTTTACGCGGCACATAAACCTTCTCTCCCGCAGCTGTTATTACCAGCTCCGGCAGCTGAAGGTGATTTCCCGTTCTTTGTCCTCTGGTGCAGCTTCCACACTTGTCCATGCATTTGTTGTTTCTCGACTGGACTACTGCAGCGCCATATATAACGGACTGCCGGCCTGCCGGATTGAGCCCCTGAATAGAATCCTGCGTTCTGCTGCCCGCCTTATAGGCCGCATCCCCAAGTTTGGCAGAGTGTCTGCGTATATGAGGGATGTCCTACACTGGCTCCCCTACCCGCAACGCATCACTTATCGAATCTCTGCCTTGGTTCGGCGATGCTTTGAAGGCGTGGCCCCTCCATACCTGCGGGAGCTCTGCTGTTCCACTTCATGTTCGCAATGTCGTTGCTCTCTCCGCTCAGCTGCGCAGGCTGAACTTATTGTTCCCCGTGCGCGGACAACCATACAACAGCGCCGTGCCTTCTCTGTGGCTGGCCCCATGACCTGGAATGGGCTCCCTACCAAACTCCGCCAAATACCGATTGGTCATTTCACCTTGTTTCTTACTGTTCTCAAAACTGCGTTGTTCGACCGTGGTTGGGCTGGGAGCGCTCCTGAGTAGGCAATCTTGAAGTCTTGAAGGGGCGCTATAAAAAACTGCTTTAATAATAATAATAGTTCAGTTGAATTTTAACCAAAATCAGCTTGAAGCAAAGTAAATGCAATTACCCGGCCTCAGCTTTCTCCATGAAGTCTCAATGACTTTGATAAGTCCATCTGGTACTTTCACAGCCTTCTGAAATAAAAAGATAAAATTTATAAATAAAAATTTAAAGTGCTTATGAACTGAAACATTTTTTTAAAATGTGTCACAGGCTTTCACTGATAAAGTTGTAAATAAAAGGTAATGCAATTACTTAAAATTAGTTTAACTTAGTTAATTAACAGTAGTAACTGAACTAGGAGCAGTTGAAAAGAAAAAGGTATAATAATAATACTGCAATGGAAACTTTAGCCCCGCAGTAACCCTTAACCCTCTAGGTCACTGGTAAAAGAAAAACTGGTTATGCAATTTACTGGTAATCTAACAACAACAAAATATTTAAAAAAGTATTATAATCAAATAATATCAGAAGCAAACAATATTACATACCATTGGAGCCAGGAACTGTGGACTGATAAAATCCTTCATTACATTCTCAACAAAGTCAATTCCAATAAAAGGAGACTTAGTTGGAATGATCTGAAGGCTCTGAAAACATACACACATTTTAAAAGTATAAAATGCATAGCAATGTGTACAAAAAGTTAGTGTAAAGATATAAAACATGACAGTTAACCAGAAATATTTACATAATACTTCACTTATCCAGTGTTAATCATCCTCTAGTACACAGTGCCTTAGGGGTACCAAGCATCGAAACTTACCATATTTTAAAAATTAGCAAGACAGTCTAGTTTATTTGTCAGTAGATAAGTCTATCTAAAAAAGATCATAAAAGACAATGCAAAAGTAAGAAATGCACCTTGTTTGTCTCTTCGTTTTCTGCTTTTCGAATTCTGTACACAATATTCTCCTGAAAACAAAATTATTATTTAAAAGCAACAAAGTCAGAAACATTACAACTGAACTAGCTACGAATCAAAAATAGTCGATTCCAAAACCAAAATTCTGAACATCCTACAGGAATTAAGCTGGTAAAATCCAGTCAGTTAAATCAATAGATAAAACCAGTCTGTTACTCTATCATTAAAGGAATGCAGCCAATAGCATATGAATTTAATAAATTTTATTTTCTCAGGCAATTCAATGTAAAGTTTTCATAAATTAATATATCATTGTCATATGCCAGAAACTGTAGGTGAAGCATTAGCCATTAATGACAGCTCATCAAAGCTTGTCTCTGATACAATTTATCACATGTACCCAGGTGAATGATACAGCAGTTGGATCCACAGGCAAGGACACATCACACAAGAAATTGGGTGCTGCTGGATGAACGATTTATCAATGGCGAGCTATATAAACTCTTCCTGCAAGTTGTTCTTTTACACACAACATCAGATTAGGGATTTCACTGTGACATCATTCATTCCTACAGAGTGACACGCTTGGATGTAGTGATGACAAAGGAGTAGCAAGCCTCTCAAGATTTTGAATTCATCAGCATCAGTATATCATAAACTGTGTCGCTCATATAGTAGCCAACTTGACAAAGTTCTCACATATTCTGGACTACATGTGATGGACATTGCACAGGCCCTCGATTCAAGACAATTAAATTCAAGATTCTGCATATGATGCCAGTCTTAAAAGTCAGTTTGGCTTCGATATACATCAAGACCTCTACATAAACCGGTAAACCAGTCCCAAACTGCTAAAGGTTTCAAACAGGCCCTTGAGAACCTGAAAATCCTGCAGTTTCATATCATAACTTGGGAACAACAAGCTGTCTCATGCACTGTAACAGCCTTCTGGAACTATCTCCCACACCTCAAGCATCATTTTAACCTTATATTTCATTTAACCTTTTTAGACCTGTTATACAGACATGTTTCACCAGCTTTAAGAAGTTCTGAAAAGGCACTAAATAAATGATCTGATGCATACATTGCCCAACTGCACACAGACAGGGTTAAACTAGAAATGCTGGGACAACTTAAACTGAATTATAACTTTAAAGAAATAAATACCGCAACCTTCAGAGAAGCTGCTACAATGCTTGCATTTCCTTCTCCTCTGTAACACCAGTTTTCTTCCATTCCCAGTCTTATTTGTATCCTGAAAAATATACAGTAATTATGAAAAATTAAGCGACACAAGAGGTTTTCAAAATATTTCATGTGATGATCTCAGCTTAATTAAAACTATATTGCTTCAAATTCAGACTCTTAGTTGTAGCAACTGCAACTGGGGCCCGATAGCGCATTGGATATCATCTGGCGTAGAGTGCGAGAGGTACAGAGATCGAGTCCCATAGGCGGACATGCTTTGTAGGCTGCAATTTGCGCCGTGTATTGCAGGCTGTCTGTTCTGTTAGTAGTTAAGATTTATCGCATAACATGTACATGTACAGCGCAGTGCGTTTGCAGGCGGTTAATTAAAGAATAAATATTATTATTATTATTATTCCTCTACAACTGATTCAAACGATCTGAACTGCTTTAGCACCTCCTTAGATCAAACCAACAAAGGCTAACTAATCAGAATTCCCCAACATACAATCAAATGATCAATTACTGAGTTGTCACTTTCATCACCACCTGTTACCATTCTCAATTCTTATCTTTTCTCTGGGCCCATATCAAGACAAGAGATGAGATGCTAATTTTCCTTTCTTTGGCTCTGAGTTAACAAGGCAGGCCAAAGAAGCCAAAGTCCTGCAGCACTGCCATTGCACTGTAAGACTTCTTACTTTCTTGGTTCATTACAGCACTGAAGAAATGCACAGCAACAGTTCATGAAGGTGGAAGCTGTTCTTATATACTCTAATCTGATTGGCACTTCTTAGAATCACTCAGTTATAAGGCAATCCATTCAAAAAGGATAATAAATTACAGCTATCTGGCTATTTTGAAACTTCTGAACAAGTTTCAATAAGTTCTCTTCTGGATTTCTGAGGAAATAAAAATGAGTATTACGCAGCAGAATAAATAAATGTTTAAAGCCACAAATAAATAGCATATAATGGATATTGTAAATTTAAATTGGAAACTGAAATGTTGTACTACAACTTGCTCTAAGGACAAGCCCCGATTAAAGCACCGTGAAGCTCATAATTATATTAGACACCAGCATCACACAAGTTAAGAAGAAGAATCGCAGTCCTTTAAGCTAACCCTGAGGCAACCATGGGTAATTGGGTATAAAGTGTTGTTTTAGGCTCCCAAATTATCCAATCCACTCTGTGTAGTGCTTTAAGTTCCAAATTAAGAATAAAGATGTATCTTTACTAATTAGTGCACTAGAATTTATTGAATTCAGAGCAGTTTGTTCCAAACTCCTCTGACCATTATGCTCAATCCTATTGATTACCCAAAGTCCTTGGCAAAAATCTTCTCTGATATTTCATCTTTAAAAAACTTCAATTCATCTAATTCTACAACCAGCAAACTTCTCTTTCATTAAAACCACTAAGCTGAGTCACAAGTTTGCCCATGTAAACAGTAACACTGTCTTGGCAGAAACTAGAATTAAAACATTTCACAATATTTCTGGCACATTTGATGCAGGCTTTGTGCATTGTTGCCTTCTGAGATATGTCCTATTACCAGCTGTACGTCACAACCACCAATGTTTTCAACGGCAGGTGGTTCTAAGCAAAAACGAATTTAGGCGGAACTTCTTTTCACATTACAACCACAGCAGGCCCATCTCTTCATATATATTCCCTTGGCATAGTTCACAACACTACATGGACTGCTGCAGACCATGCAGGTCAAGCTGCTTTGCCCTTGAGCCTGCCATACTATACCAGCATCTGCTGTATCCAACTGCCATGCCATTGATGCCAATATCTCCAGATGCCAGTTACCTACGGCTGCCAGTTACCTACATTATTTAGTTTGGCTCAAAAACCATCGTTCGAGGAGCCGATGTCATTTTCTAACTTTGTATTAAAATAAACTATTGAGAAGAATTATTATTTGCCAGAGGCGACTGCTCCGGTGCTTTCCCATTTTCGGTACACTATTTAATACCTTTTGTTCGCTACAATCGTTTCCACAGCGCCATAATCATTTGGGGTTATAAATTATGTTATACTACTGTGTGAAGCTATAATTATATGTTCAAGCTAATTTAGCGTGCACGTGAAAAGAACACACCAAGACCTCTTTGGAACGTCAAATCATACAATTTAGGCTTAAAACGATAACGGTTATTCCTGTCAACAATTTATGACGCTAGAACGATAAAGCACTACTACTCAAATCAAAAAACTATTAGAAAACGGATTATGCAATTGCTATTATATACATTGAATAAATTAGTTAATTTTTCGTTATATAACCTACATAAACAAACTTGGCACGTGTTCTTCTATTTTGTAGCGCTACTTTTGTACTCTTCTCGCCAAAAGCCAAGATAATTAATTAGACGCAACTCAAAGGCTAACTAATCTATATAACATGCGTTTTCTGTTTCTACATTTGTAAAGGCTTAAAAGACACAGCTAGAGTGATAAACAATCTAATGACAATCTAATTGTGTACCATATCATGTGCGATTTTATGTAAAGTAATAATTCTCCTTATACGTTACCATCACTAACGATTACCATCTGAGCGCCATCTGAGCGGCTCAGTGGTAAGTTCGGCGCCTTGTGACCACTGACCGGAGGGTTGCAGGTTCGAATCCCACTCTAGCCGCTGCGTACGGACCTTGGGCAAGTCCTTCACTCGCAATTGCTCGTGGCGCTTCGGCGTGAAAATTCCGGCACAGTATCAAATGCTGTAGTCGGGAGCGCCTCTGAGTAGTAGTTGACTTCGAGAGGCGCTATAGAAATATCTGGAATAAATAAATAAAATAAAAATAAATAAATAAAAATGTCACCTCGGCTTGATCCTCCCAATACTGACCTTGCACCGAAATCGATCAAACTATACTTGACTCTTGCGTTTAAATAATAATAATTAAAATAATAATAATAATAACCTTTTCTTTATTTAAGCGCCTGCTAACCGCACTGCGCTGTACAGTGAACATACATAATATCATAGTAGAAACGGCAGCCACGCAGGGCGCCTTACATATAGTATACAAGCATATGATAACAGTTTTACAGGAGTCGAATACAACTGGTTTATACGGCAGCTATAGGGTGCCATACCGGCCTACTATTAATTTTACCACCGCCGCCACTTAGCGAGTGGAAGGCTGAATAAACCTAACGGGGTCTACGGGAATCGATCTCGGTACCCACTGCTCTTCACGCCAGTGTGTTATCCATTACTCTACGGCCCCCTCCCCGTCAATAGTGCTGATGGATAAGCTTGCCTCTCTGGAGCGGTTTTTGTGGCGCTTATACATTTCGGGGATTCGCATTTACAAACTGTATTTCCATCCATTGCTCCCGTCCATCAGTTTGAAAATACTGTGAAGAAAGCTATGAGTTACAAGGCAATGTCTCTGCTCCACTCTACCCGCTCCTGTTCCACGATAAAAAAGGAGAATACTATATTTAACTCCGAGCTTGTCAGAGGAAAAATGGACCAATCCCTATTTAGCAGCAAGCAGAGCCGTATATTATACGGCTCTGGCCAAAGATGTTATTAGGGAGGTTAAAATCTTTGGCTCTGGCAGCAAGCAAGAATATAGGTCGATGCAAGCACCAACGAGCAATTATACGAGTAGTAGAGTACCGCTTTCGTGTTTAATGCAAAACAAGATTTGAAGAGTGAAATGGAGTGGTTAAGTCCATTGGACCCAAGTTCTTTCTCGAGACCAGACGAGTGCATAGTGACAGGCATCCATTTGGATTGGGATGTTGACTTTAAGAATCGAATCATCACAGGCCGAGTGCGAAGAAATCGTCTCCAAAGACGCAGAGCCTGGTAATTAAGCAGCTGTCTTCGAAACGCAGAACTTTTGATGTTGCTGTTGTATGTATGTATGTATGTATGTATGTATGTATGTATGTATGTATGTATGTATGTATGTATGTATGTATGTATGTATGTATGTATGTATGTATGTATGTATGTATGTATGTATGTATGTATGTATGTATGTATGTATGTATGTATGTATGTATGTATGTATGTATGTATGTATGTATGTATGTATGTATGTATGTATGTATGTATGTATGTATGTATGTATGTATGTATGTATGTATGTATGTATGTATGTATGTATGTATGTATGTATGTATGTATGTATGTATGTATGTATGTATGTATGTATGTATGTATGTATGTATGTATGTATGTATGTATGTATGTATGTATGTATGTATGTATGTATGTATGTATGTATGTATGTATGTATGTATGTATGTATGTATGTATGTATGTATGTATGTATGTATGTATGTATGTATGTATGTATGTATGTATGTATGTATGTATGTATGTATGTATGTATGTATGTATGTATGTATGTATGTATGTATGTATGTATGTATGTATGTATGTATGTATGTATGTATGTATGTATGTATGTATGTATGTATGTATGCATGCATGCATGCATGCATGCATGCATGTATGTCATGTATGTATGTCATGTATACACATGTATGTCATGTATGTATGTCATGTATGTATGTATGTATGTATGTATGTATGCAAAACTATGCATGTATGTATGTATGCATGTAAGTAAGTATATTCTTTAATTAAGAAACAATTTCTTTATACACGAAGCAAGGTGTAGACAGCGATCTCTGGGAAGGCAAAATAATAAAATATTGATTGGCATTGTTCAAAAAGTGGGTACAGTACCCCCAGTCCAAAAAATGGGGGGTACTGGTACCCCTTGTACGCCACAAATGACGCCTATGCTCTGTACTACACATGTATATATGTATGTATGCATGTATTTATGTATGTATGTATGCATGTATGTATGTTGTATGTATGTATATTGCGGTAGAACTTTAAATACGTTTAATGTACATGCGAAAATAATTTAGCAACGTCAATTATGGATGTAATTTGCAGAAATAATTTAGCAACATAAACTTCGGATTTCCAGCCACTATCAATTTAGCAACATAAAGTACGGTTTTACCCAATGTATACTAAGAGTTTCTGGCTACTCATGTTGCATGATGCGTTCAAATGTCTGGACAAGCATTTCATTTTAAATGATGAGTTCAAAATTTTTTTTATCTGATTTTTTCTCAGCAGCCTACCAAAACCATCTTAAAAAGTTGTCGGTCAGCTTTGTTTGTATCATCACAGTATAAATAATTACACAGTATGTCGACTCGCATTGCTAACTGTTGACTAGTTTTTGGGGTGACACCATTTTGAAACTGAGCTTTTGAATTATAGATTTAAGCTGAAATTAACGTTAAAAATAATATTGTTAATTCTAATGAAGTCCTCGATGTTGTAACGTTAAAAAAATATTTTATGTGATGGATTCCGGTGTATCGGCGTGTAGTCCTCAATGTTGTTGTAACGTTTAAAAATATTTGATGTGATGGGTTCCGGTGTATCGATGTGTAAAAGCTCATATTCAAAATGGCGGTCAGTCACACATTCTGACTGCTGCATCGGCCGGGAGTCGACGTACTGTGTAATTATTTATACTGTGGTATCATCCTTCTCAAATATCATGAATGTCATTTATTAGGTTAATGCATTGATAAAAAAGGTTAATTTCAAGATTTTAATTGTGCATTTATGGTTTAGTTGGCTAGTCATTTGAGCTCCCGGTATTGTGGTTACACTCGTACAAGCAGTGTCTACTAACAACAAAAGTACTCTAATGTAGCTAGAACCCTCAAATGTATGAAAGGGCTGGTGACAGTGCACTCATTAAATACACTGTGGTGAAAACTGTACACAATTTCTTTCCTATTGATGTTAACGTCCTTTGACGCCATACAATGTTGCTAAACGGTCGGGTTGCTAAACTGTTGGATCATGGGCAGCAACTCCAACACTTCTATATACTAGTGCCATGCATTAGAGTTCAAGGAGATACTATACATTAGGGTGTAGCAATTGACCACAGTGAGTGTATTTTGTTATCATGCATTTAGTTTGGTTTGGTTTTAGTGTCGTTTCTGGCTAATTAAATAGAATCTGCAGATCCATACATATCTTCAGGATATGTTATCTGCTTTGTTGTAAGCTTACCTATTTTTACTGGACGGTAATGGTAATTGTTATTAGAAATTTTATATGTTATAATTTTTAACATGTATAATGCTTCTACAGAGAAATGTAATCAGCACTAACCTTTAAGAACAGAAATTTTACCATTGAGCAAAACAGTGCACAGAACATTAGAAGGGTCACCAACCTGGTTAACACACAGACGTGGAACCCAACCAGTTCATTTGTATCTGAAATTGACATTTGACATCTTGTTCAGAGTTTCTGGAAAGTGTATGTTCCACCTGTTCCACTCCTGCAATGGAACAGGCAGTGCTTTTGTGAGGTACCTAAACTGCACTATAAATTTGTGTCTAGATGCCATCACTGATGTCACCAAATATTTTAATGGCTCAATCCCATGGCAAGCCTAGCAGTGAAACTAATATTGGGACGACTGAAACCTAGCTATAAAGTTTCTAAATTGTGTGGTAAGAAAAATTTCTGTGTTTGGATTTTATGATCAAGTGGTGATTTTTAGGTGCTTGATTCAAAGGATTTGAATATTAAAAATGTCATCTGCGAAGACAGTGGCAAACCAGTCAAGTTTGAAGTTGGGAAGAGTGTTTTATCATTTGGTTCTCCATTTACTATTCATCTGCCTGAAGACACAAAAACAGAGTAAGATTAACAGTTCAGTTTCTGTGAAGTAATTATGTGTTCATTATTTGTGACAAGCTTTACGAAATATTAAAATATCAGTTATGTTTTAGCATTTTTTTTAAAGGAAGATGAATTTTTGCACAAAACATCAGTTCGGTCTAAGGAACCGAGAGTTATAGTCAACATGTGGCAGTGAAAATTAGCACACTTACACCAGTTTTATGTGTCCAAAATTTCAATTTCAAACTTCAAATTACATGTACTTGAGAGTTATCAGAAAATATTTATTAAAAGTTGTACTTGCTTTTGATTTTGAGTAAGCTGTGTAAATAAATATGATGACCATGAATGCATGACCTATATGCTGACTGATAATAATATAAAATTTAATCACAATTTAAATTTGTTACTCTGACCTGATTAGCTTATCTCAGAAACTATTTTATCTATATAATGAAAAGCTCAGTCACATACCTATATATCTATATCTTTTGCCTATATAACAGAAAGCTTAATCAATATATCTATTTTATTTTAACTATGTGATAAGAAGCTTAAACACAACTGATCCATTGTCCATTTAGTATATTTTGAACACCAAAGATAGCACTGGTTCATGGTTTCTGGAGCAGTCGATTGGATGGTTTGAACCCGGTTGGATTCAGGGACATTTTGCAAAACTGGTGTGCAGATGCTGGATAGGCCAATTGGTATATATAGCTGGTTAATTCACAGCATTTTATAAATGGTTTAAAAAATAATGGTTCCTCTAAACAGTAGTGTACCAAATTAAGATATGATTTGCCAGGCAGGGACTTACACAATTCTTTCTGATAAATAAAAACTGGTTATTTTTTCTAGAATTTCATTTGACTACTGGCAGGGGTGGCACTACACCAGGGTGCGCCAGAGCAAATGCCCTGGTAAAAGAGCCTTTGCCCTGGTCGATGCCCTGCTAGAATTTTTGCCCTGTCCAGAATTTGTTTGAGCATATTTGTTATATAATGAGAAATAAATTCACTTAACTCACTGAAATGTTAAAATTTGCTTTACAAATGTCAAAAAAGCGTTCAGCTTCCGGGGGGCTTCGCCCATCTGACTTCCTGACTATAGACAAATGTAATAGTGCTCAGGGCGATTTATGGCAAGCGCGGGAGTGAGATTTTATATGGTCACCATTTAACCTGGCGCATAAATCGACCTCTGCACTGGTTACTTGTATGACTGCCCTGGCTATGCCCTGGTTACAAAAAGTGTCTGGCGCCGCCACTGGCTACTGGACATCTTTTGTTCAATTTAGTATTAAAAGATCAACTTGAATGAAATATTGTGCTTTTTAGATAAATCTTTGTACACTGATGCTAAATGAAACAACTAACAGAGTCAGTAAATTTTTAGAAAGCATCTTCTAATGCGATTTTGACTTTTTAACACTTGCAACATACAACTTATGTGGTAATCGTGAGTCAGTCACATTTATTAAGTTTAAGTTCATTTTACAGGTACTACTTGTATGATACAGGTAAGGAGGAGGTACTGTTGGTGATTTATCTGACCGTTTCGAAGGCCTGTGACATTGACATTGCAGTAGTCTGAGCGTATACTAATGGAGGACTGGATGATGTCATATTTGCACTGTAAGTTATGTTAGTTACAAAGGTTTCTAGTTACTCCAGTTTTAGAGATATTCTACAATATTACTTATTAATTGTCATGTTAAGTTATTGTTGTGTTGAATAGATTAAACCTGACCATAGAGTATGAAACAACATCATTGTGCACTGCTCTGCAGTGGCTGACTCCAGAGCAGACATCCTCAAAAAAACATCCGTATCTGTTTAGTCAGTGTCAGGTCAGCTTGCTTTATCAGTTATCCTCTTGATTTTTACATATTTTACTAATTATTCTTTTAGTGTTATTTGTATTGAGGCATTATGATGTGGTAGTCTAACTAATAAAATGCAATGCATCTGTTTCTTTAGTTTCCTGCATTTTTCTCTTCTACGTTTGTGCTCCATTGAAGCTGATTTTGTTTTTGAGGTGTTTTGTTGCTCATCTACTCTTTGTTCTTGCATCTGACATGTTTTTGCTCTTGTTTTTATTCTTTGTTTCTGATGTTGTGCAGCCTATACATGCCCGCAGTCTGGTTCCGTGTCAGGATTCACCAGGAGTAAAGACGCCTTACACTGCAACCGTGAGTACTGAATTATATTTGTCTTTTGCTGCAAATGTCAAACATGTATTCAGTCGAATCACAGACCTTAAAGTATTTATTAATATTTATATCACGTGCTCTTTATAATTATTTTTCTAATTAATTTTGTTTGCATCTTTGGTGATTTTCCTTTGGATTTAACAAATGTAGTAATCTGTGATGTGTATTTAGATTTCTGCTCCTGCAGAACTGATGGTGCTAATGAGTGCAATGAAAAAGGGCAGTCAAGTCAACGCTAAGGACCAGTCTAAAGCAGTTCATGAGTTTGAACAGAAGATACCCATGCCTAGCTACCTATTGGCTATTGTAGTTGGTGCTTTGGAAAGCAGGTCAGTGTTTTAATGATGGGAAGCAAGCTAAATTAATATTTAAAAGTTCAGTGATGACTGACCAGTAAACCCTACTGGTGAAGAGATCTCGGACGTTCAGGGCTAAACATGGGGACAAGGACAGTGTAGTTTTAAAACTCTGCTTACCATGAGTTAAAGTTGAGCAATATATGCATTTGCAGTTGTTTGAAATTTACAAGACCCAGGGATTTTTTTTTAGAAAACTGGAAGTTCCCGAAACAGTCTATGTTACAGTACTTCAGAGGTGCTTGGTTAGCTTTTGATGGAATATATTCAATGACTGCATAGTCCACAGGGAAGGCTTTTATAAGAAAAGTATCAGATTATCAGGGTGCTTCACAGCTTTCTAACACAGCATTGTATCACAAATATGTTGCTGATATGTTTGATTGTTTTACAGGACCATTGGTCCTAGATCGAAAGTTTGGTCTGAAAAGGAATTGGTCGACCTTGCAGCTTATGAGTTTGCAGAGGTTTGTATTTATTATTTCCGGAATGAAAAATGACGAATTTCATGAAACTTTCTAGCATAATATATCTGGCTTTTGCTTTAACTCTTGCTGCTATGTTATCCATACCTTCCTCTGTTCTGATTGGGGTGTTACATAACATGCACCTTTTGCCAATTCTTGAAACTGTTCTTTTTTGCTCTAGCTGTGATGGGGTGCTTCTGAACAAATACCTTGAGGAAGTGCTGTATGAATTTACTGATTGATTGCATGAATATCCATACAATGACGTAGCAGAGGTGCTTGGTTAGATTTTATAGGCTTTGAACTTTCAGTGTTTGCTTAATGCTTTGACAGATGTCATGGTGTTGATTGTTTATCAGATGATCAAACATTTGAAACAAGCAGTTTTCTCAGGATATGGCTGTGGTCATAATTAAGTAATTATTGTGCTGTTTTACACATATGTTTTGACAATGTTCTCAACAATCCCCATATTTGCAAACTGAATGAGAATTCAGAATATATGCTGCATTGTCTACCTGTTGAGGAAAAAATCAAATTCAAGATCCTGCTTCTGGGTTGGGTCTTGTTGGTCGTCTCCGCCCGGACATATGTACAAGAGTTGTGCCGGTCGGTACACAATCAGGTTGTCAAATGTTTCATTCAGCTGCCTGGGGAGATCTACAAGTTCCTCGCATCCATACATCAGCACAACAACACCTTGCACCATTCTGCATAGGTCCCTCCTTTTGGAAAATTCTTTCCGTGAACATCTATGCTATTCCTCTTAACTCGGCCCACATAACATTCTCATCTTGTGTTAAGACAAACCTATTTAAATCTCTTGGACAGCACTTTGAGAGGCTTTTACAAATGTGCTCTGTAAAAGCCCAGTTACATACATACAAACATACAAATATAACTTTTTTGGAGATTTATGTCTGGAATTTTTAATTTAACCTAATTTTGGTGTTTTTGGTGCTGTTTTAGACTGAGAAAATGATATCTGTGGCTGAGGAGTTGCTTGGTCCTTACATCTGGGGATCATACGATCTTCTTGTCTTACCTCCATCATATCCCTTTGGGGGGATGGAAAATCCAACCCTAACATTTGTTACTCCTACAGTTCTGGTCGGTGGATTTAATGCTCTGAACTTAGGGAAATTTTTCAGACATTATCTATTGAAATTGATTATGTTCTGCAGATTTAAGCAAGTTAAAGATATGATGGTGCTTGGCATTATTTTCTTCGTGTTTTCACACTCTTGCATTTATGAATTTGAAAATTCATAAATTTTGTGTTATTGAAACTCTTGTTAGCACACAACATTATAGAGTTCTGTTTTAAAACTCAGCTGGAATTGTTAATGGATGTTAATATTAGTGTCCTTTGATGCCATATGATGTTGTAAAACTGTTAAATCATGAGAGGCAAATCAACACAAGAATTTTGTTCTTGTGTTTTAGGCTGGTGATCGCTCACTGGCTTTGGTTGTTGCACATGAAGTCTCGCACAGCTGGACAGGGAATCTTGTTACAAATAAAAATTCAGAACATTTCTGGTTAGTCTTATTTATTAGAAAAATTATTAGCGTTTGGATGATCTGTATAAGACTAACTAATTATAGTTAACCTTTAACACAACTGTATAATGGAAATATTTTTTAAAGTATTACCAGGATAGGAACAAGAATAAAGAAATTGAAGAATGTTTTGTGATGAAGATGTTGCATGTGATTACCTTCATGATAGCACATGATAACAGCAGTAAGGACAATAATATATAAAGTTTCAAAACTGAAGTTGACTTTAATGTCTGTATTATGATGCGAAAATTTCTTACCTAGCATTATAAAATCTGTTCAAGTTCAGATAATGGTAAATAGATGTGACAGGTACAGAAACAGTTTAATTTTAGGTTGTTTAAATTGTAGTTTCATTTGAATATTTTCAGTTCTCATTTTTTCTTAGGCTTCAAGTTAATAAATTTTGTAAATTTTAGTTACTGGATGGAAGCATATTTCTTGGATAAAGAAATGATTATGTTGATACCCAATAATGAGTAGACTTTTCTGTTGAACTTGGTCATAATTCATGAGTAGAGATATCCATGGTTTGCGAAAGATTTTTGGGAATATTTTATTTTATTCTTTTTTGAGGTTGAATGAGGGCCACACAGTTTTTGTTGAGCGGAAGATTGCAGGAAGGATGTTTGGTGAGAAATTTCGTCATCATCTGGCACAGGGAGGATGGAATGACCTTCAGAAGCATGTAATGCCATAACTTATTTGCCAAAGAAGTACTTTTGGAAAAATACAAGTTTTTGCTTGACTAGTAGAAATATTAAATTATTAGATGGATCATACAAAAGTATGATATAACAGTTCACCATTTGTCTCTGTCTAGATGCTTTCAACTTCAACTGCATTCTGCTTTAATTGGTATTTTACTGAAGTAATTTATATCTTTTTTCTAATTTACCAGTACGTGTACTGATTGTACTCTCAGTGCATATGCATTTGTGGAAACCTCAAAGGATGTAACACAGTGAATCTGGGTGGATGCGGTACAGCTTGTATTCTGTTTTTTGGGGGAGGGGATAGAGTAGTGGTAACACTCATGGCCAGGAGAGCGTAAGGTACGCGGATAGACTCCTGTAACCCCCTCTAGGGCGGCGCCTTGCATGGCTGCCAAACCGTGTGTTTAATTAAGATATTGATTGTACTTTCATGTTTCAATGTAATCTTACTGCGTCTGTCGGTTTGAAATAATAAAGAATATAATTATTATTATTATTATTACACTTTTACTACAGTGGTAATATTGATGAGGTTTATTATTAATTGGTTATTTATGCTTGGCTATTTGTAGATAGAGGACGTTTTTAAGGGTGAACATCCATTTTCACGTTTGGTGCTGGACCTGAAGGGAATTGATCCAGATGATGCATTCTCCATCGTACCTTATGAGAAGGGAAACGCTTTCCTCATGTATTTGGAGCAGAAACTTGGTGGACCGGGTAACTGTTGTTCTTACATAAACCAATCTAACTGCACTGTTTTATGGATTGTTAAGTGAGCTAGACAAGTTCATTTGTTCCTTTAATATGGTATGCATTTTTATATCAGCACTAGTCGTACTATTTGTGTTTTTTCTGAGGCTTCATGTACAATGTACACAATATAACTGTATTTGATAGTGTCCTCCTTCCAAAGTTCAAAATTGCACATCTTTACCATATTTTCTGGTTGAACTGATTTTTCAGAGGTTTTTGAGCCATTCCTGAAGGCCTATGTTGAGCGTTTCAAATACAAATCGATAACAACTGATGAATGGAAAGCCTTCCTTTATGAATTCTTTGACACAAAGGTAGATTTACTGCAATCTTCAACCTAACATTCTATCAAGTCAGTTTGGCTGTTATTTATCCTTTAATGGTCTTGAAAAATAAAGAATCTGTCCTTTGCTATATACAGATCAGTAATTCCAAATCCTGTGACAACCGAGAAATTTTATGAGCATCAGACTCTTTTTGTGATCTTTTTTCTATTGTTCATATTTCATGTAGAAAGTATGTGGATAAAAGTATGGTTATTATAAAATATGGAAAAGATAACTGATCATGAAATGTAAATTCCCTTTTTTTCAGTTCCAAAGAGATTGTGACTGGTTGAGGGGCAAGCTGCCTAGTCCATGTGTGTTCAGTTAAATTTAGTGAACATCGATAAAGTTGGGTCGGGTTCAGTACCAGTTCCGTGTCTACAAAGGTCTTACCAAGAAATGTGTAGGGCTAAGTATCAAACAGAGTATGAATCCATTAACAAATCAATCCATTGTATTATTTGAAAATGCTTAATGGGGTAAGCAAATATATCTGAGAAAGATAACCAGGCAAATAACTGATGCAGTTGTACTTATGTACTGTTTAGAAAGCCATTCTGGACACGGTTGACTGGAAGTCATGGCTCCATGGTTCTGGCATGCCGCCGGTCAAGCCAAAGTTAGTAATTCTTTTTTCAAGTTACATGTACTCTCAAGATATGTTTTGATATAGTTTTATCTGGACGGTGTGCTGAGGCATCTCTTCCACTCTAAAGTCTTGGGAATGCTTTCGATGGAAAATGATTAAATTCTACTCATAACTTGGACCATGTTTCACAAACTTTAGAAAATGTTTCAATATCATCACCTTTTCCTCTGACTGATGACCGCATACAGTTTGCTGTTCAGAGCTTTAAAGATAACTATCTATGTAAGTGCTGTTCACCATTACAACTGTAGTAAATAAAAATCTGTTTACATAGAAGTTTTATTGAAAATCTTTTGGGCCTGTTATTAATGTGATATGTTTCAATGGTTTGGTAACAGTTTTAGGCAAAATGGATGTCTCCAGGAGCAGAGAACACAAATAGATTGTATTGTATTGTATCTAGAAATTTATAAAGTGCCTCTCGTAGACTATTCAGAGGCGCTCTTAGCACAGAAGCTCCGGGAAGCAGACAGATTGAAGGTGAGATACGCTCCTTAGGGAGACTCATGAGGAGCGAGTTGCAGTAGTCCAAGTGTGAGCAGACAAATGCCCGTTGAACTATGGTGGTAGAGACAGAAGGTGAGACCAAGCGTCTGATGGCCCTGAAAGAAGCAGGAGCGAGTCATGTTGAAGATATGCTCTGTGAATGTGAAGGAAGAGTCAAGACGCGAATGGTGGAAGAGTAGGTGTAAGCAGGGAATTTCTCAGTCAGCAATGCAAAGTCAAGTTTAGCAAGCTGCTGCCTAGTCCCAAACCAGATGATGGATAGATATAGCCAAAGCTATCTGGAATTAAATTCTTATGAACAGTTGCTGAATAAATCCATGATGCAATAATACATATTGGATTTAGTTAGTAGCTTTTTTGCATGAGAGGAAACATTACTTATTGAGCAAGTGAAGGATCTGAGGCCTTTATGTCATTAATAGGCCAGACAATCAAGAGATCATAGGTGTGATGTATGAAAACCTCTATAATCTGCAGCCCATTATTATTTTTGTCAGGTATGACACCTCTCTGTTTGAAGCCTGCACCTCACTGGCAAACCAATGGATGCAAGCTCAGAATGAAAGTGATTTCAAGAAGTTCAGCAATGCTGATATAAAAGACTTTTCTGCTTACCAGCTGAAAGACTTCCTTGGAATAT
The DNA here is from genome assembly GCA_963556255.1 of Allolobophora icterica. Lineage (NCBI taxonomy): Eukaryota > Metazoa > Annelida > Clitellata > Crassiclitellata > Lumbricidae > Allolobophora > Allolobophora icterica. Next base: position 33,323,401 of record OY744607.1, on the reverse strand, counting down.
TGCTTAACCAGGTTATGATCAGACATCTGTTCAGAGTCAGATGTTTAACTAAACTTCTTATTTGTTATATATTTCATCTTGATAATTGGTCACATATATTGTTCCATGGCAAAAGTTTTTGGTAGTTGTCCTCTGTTTTACTATAATTTTAAACGTTAACGATGAGCATGTACTAAAAGTAAGCTCATCATTAAAGTGTTAATGTTCTAATATCTACAGTGTTTGCAATGGCTTCGTAACATAATGATTTCCTAACATGAAACATGTCACTTCATATAATAGTTAGTTAGCATTTGTAGACACATACTTTCTTTTTCTTTCAAACACAATTATTGGGACTTTTGAGTGAATCCTTAATACACATTCAGTAAGTACCATGCAACTTTTCGAAAATTCTTTACATCTGTGTTTTATTTGTTTGAATTGCAGCCACCATTGACAGAGGAAAAGATTTCTTATCTAAATAAAGTCTATGGATTTGATGCTATCAAGAATTCTGAGATACGGTTCAGGTATAATAGTATTAACAGTACACTGTTAAGGCTGACAGTTTGCTCTGACTTTCATAGCAAGTCAAGACTGTAATTATAACTTTGATACATGTAATAGAAATTGCAATTTGTATAGTGTCTCTTCCAGAGAAACTGATGAGAAGCATTCCAAAGCTGATAATGCAATACCACGATCGAGCAAAATGGCTTTCTGGTACTAATAGAGTAGAGGCAAGACTCGGCTAATGTGTGGAAGATTTTACATGCTGCCCTGCTATGATGTGTTCATCCATTGCTGACTTGTAAGGCTTTATTTGTATTTGACCAAATCCTCATAACGTACTCTCCCTGACTTCTATGGTTAGGGATAGTTTTTGGCGGGAGAACTTTTTTAAATTTAATGTGAATGCATTATTCAATTACACTTTATTTCTATATTAAGCCTTTGACTCTAGATGTTTATTGAACAGCTGACCTGCTTATTTGCTTCCTTTGTATATGTATATCTGTCTATTTTCTTCTTCTCTGCATTTCTGTTTCAGTATTTTATGCTGCCTCACTGTGGAAAAATAAAGTTTATGTATTTATGTCACCAGATGGCTGCGTATATGCATAGCTGCTCATCTGGAGTCCTACATCCCGGCTGCCCTTCAGTTTGTATCAGAGCAAGGACGTATGAAATTCATAAGACCTGTGTACAGGTAACTGAAACATTTTAGTCATTTAGGCTGGTGAGGATTGCCTTAAACTGGTTCTTAGAAGATGTTTTATGAATTTCCTGGGACATGGAATTATGTCCTAGTAATTTTGGTTTAAGAATTAGGTACTTAATTTGTTGATGTCATTTTGCTATTTTTAGGTACATAATTTTGTCAGTGTGAATTTGTTTCAGTGAGATATTCTTATATGTTTATCTTAGTAAATCTATGTTTCATAAGGTTAACTAGTTTACAGCTGTCTGGACAATCCTCTTTCTGTCTGTCTGTAAGTCTATTTGTCTGTCTGTGTCTCTCTGTCTCTGTCTGTCTGTGTCTGCCTGTCTCTGTCTGTGTGTGTCTGTCTGTGTGTTTCTGCATCTGCTGCTGTTTGTCTGTGTGTTTGTCTGTCTCTCTCATCCTGATTTGTTGTTTCTGTATCTACAGGGATTTGTACAACTGGGAAACTTCAAGAGCAAGAGCCCTTGAGAACTTTCAGAAAACAAAATCCCAGCTGCACCCTCTTGCTGCTGCCATGGTTGCAAAGGACTTAAAAGTGGCAGACTTTCATATTTAGTCTGTATAATTTCTTTATGCTCAGGTTCATTTTATTCTGGAGATTAGATGGAACTAATTGTTGATTGTAGATAATGAACTTGATTAGAATCAAGTGTAATTAATAATTCGTTCAGATGTTTACTCTTATCACTGTTTACAGAAACAATGAAGGTTATTTGTGGTATTTCTTGGCACACTGATCCAAGTGTAAGTGCTATTCTAAAATTGCTATTTTCATGCTAACATTTCAGCTTAAAGATTCTGCAAATGCAGTGCCCATTTATTAAAGACTTTCTTGAAGAGATTTGATGATAAGCTACAGTTTCTGGCATATTTACAATGTTACTGTAGAGAAACTGTGCAGCTTTAGAAAGACTCATTCTCTATAAAAGTTATTTTAAAACTGCTTTTTAATTTACTTCAATTGTAGTTTTAAGATAAGCTTAATTAATACACTTTCGAAAACAGCAGTCTTAAATTATGTTAGATGAAAAAGGTGTCTTTTATAACATTGGTGAGAATGTATTGCACTAAGTGGAACTAAATGAATATCGGTTTGTGGAGTATTGTTTCCAAGAGCCACTGTAGTTGAAGAGATGTTCCCATTGCAAAGCAACTATCAATCAAAATGTTTTGCTTCCCAGCCAGCACACCAACTTTGGGCTGATGTTGGCAGACGGGGATTTGCTGGCTGGGGGTGTAACTTGAAGCATTGATAAATTTACTTTGACTGATGGCCAGGGCCGGATTTAGTAGTCTTCCGCCTATAGGCTTACACTGAATGTATATAACAAACTCAATGTATAAAAATGAAATTACAAAAGGGAAATTTAGTGTAACAGGTCGTTTATTAATTATGTCAACAAAGTAGGCGGGGAAGGGGTTTGAAAAAAAGTTTGGCAATTCTTAAGGACGTCATTTCAGCTTTTTCGGGGGGGGGGGCAGGGATCAGCGGCAGCGATCTTGTTTGACAGGTGGGGGGGGCATGGGACACTTTTGAACTGATCTGGTCAAAAAAGAGGTCAACAGATTTTTTCGTGTGTTAGCGAAAAAATTTGTTGGCCCTTTGTGATGTTTCTTCAAACCTTGACCCCCTCCCCCGGGATCGCCGCCCATGTCAGGGACGGCATTTGAGTATTTGCTTCATGGTAAATCCAGCATTGTGCATCTATATATGCCCATAAGCTAGCCCTGCAGTGCAGGCCTACACCCTTCAAATGTCATCCCTGAATTTTACTTTCTTTTTTCTTTTTTACCCCTTTATTCTTCCTCATTTTCTTGTTCCATCTTTTTTCCAGAAATTGTGGGGGCAAATGCCCTGCCCTTAAATGACATCCCAGGCAGTTCTTGACAAGGGGAGGGGTGTTCAAGACAAATTGATGTCAACAATAATTTAATCAAAAAGCAACCATATATATTAGATTTGGAAAGTCTTTATGAGTGATCTATTTTTTTTTGTAATTTAATCAAACGCGATATTTTCTTCATTTTTAAATTATCTTGTTTATTGTTCCCAGATTAAATGAGGGAATGTGCTGCATAATCTCTTAAATGTGAATATTCTGGGTTGCAAAAATCTAATATTTCGAGTTTCTTTTCGGACAGTTATATATTTTTTGTTTGGGGGTAAATTTTGTTGACACGATTTTATTAAGAGATCCTTGAATGTTTGACAGTTGTTGACAAGGGAAGGGGTCAAAACTGCCTAAAAGTTGATGACATATAATTAATGGATGACTCCTAAGTGGAAAACATATTTAGACAGATTTTATTGCAGGTATTAATGAAAATCGACATTTGTATACCTAAATAGATGTATAATTTAATGTTTTAACATATTTCTTATTTTAAGAAATTGAAGGGCAGGATATATGCGGCCCTCAAGATGTCGCTGCCCAGGCCTAGGGGCCTAGTGGTAAATCCGGCCGTACTGATGGCATACCAGAACCAAGCTTTAGAGCCAGAAGTCCAGTAGACTGTCAGAATGGCTTTCTAAATAATAATAATAATAATAATTTTCTTTTAATATTTTTAAACTGACAATTACGCAGTATGATTACAAATCAGTATGAACGGATGATCACAAGTTATTACAGGAGTCGAATTTAACTGTATGCGGCAGCCATGCAAGGGGCCCATCACGTCCTACATCTCATTTTAAGAACGCGCCATCTTGCGAATGAAAGGCTGAGTGAACCTTTGGGAGGGTTGCGGGAAGTGATCCCGCTACCTCTTGCTCTTCACGCCAGTGATGTCACCACTACTCTATTAACCCCCGCACAAGTATTCATGCTTCTTCCATTTGGCTGCTTATCTCTTTCACGTAATTAGGCCTATTACTGTTTATCTCAGCATTTCAATGCTGAATTTATTATGGGTTATTTACCCATTTAGTACTTTTACCTGACACATGGCTGGATCTTTGAAGACACCGAGCTGTTACAAAAAACTGCCAAACTTTACCAATGCCGTCTTAACTTCGTTGATCGGCCTACAGGTACGTGCAATGCAGGCAGCATTGAATCATCTAGCTACAGAAGCTATTGGTGATGTGTTTTGCAGAAAAGGACTCTTGTTCATTGCACTGGAGTATGCCTAGAAATTTTCTTGGACTAAAATGAATAAGCTTAGCAAAAGTGCAAAACCAATTCAAATATTACTCAATTCAACCACAGAATAGATGTGATTCAACCAACGACCTCTTATATAAATTATAACTTCAACCACAGTATAAATAATTACTTATAATTAAATAACTAAGTAATTATTTATACTGTGCTTCAACAGCGTATTTAAATTTCCCGGCCTGACGCCGGATGGCGTGGTGGACCAACCAATTCTACCTGTCCGTGCATCATCGCTTTCAGGTGTACAACGGAACGTTTAGCATAGGTGTTTGTTGATGGCGGTCTTGTTGTTTATCATCGCCCAGACTGTTAGGAAGTCGCTTCGTCGGGTATAACGAAAGACGAAGAGAGGCTGATAATGTAGATCAGTCTGAAATGAGTTTAAATATATCACTGACCACAGCCTCGGTTGTTCTTCTGCTGGCAGTGCTATATCTGCAGTTAGCGCTTTGTCAATGGGACCCGAATCTTGACGACCCGCAGTGGGCCAAGCCCCGTAAAAAGCGCACCCCGGGTGCCGACCAACCGTGGCCGCCATGGGATGCGCCTCAATGTCCACCAAATCTGGCTGGCTATTGTCAACTGCCGCCCTATTATCCGTACGAGGAAATCCGAGTGGAGATACCGAAAGTGGGAATCGTCATCGGAAGAAGTATGGCTTACCAGCTGTACAGATATATAAACTTGTTTCTTGGAATACCCTACGCCAAACCTCCCGTCTACGAAAGACGCTTCAAGGTATGTCATTTTGCCAGGCTGTTAACAATACTAGCAAAATGTATTGGCAATACCAATACCAATACTTCATAATAAATGTATTGGCAATATTACCAATACCAATACTGATTCTTAAAAGTATTGCAATATCAATACCAATACTTTTACCAATACTTTTCCATAAGTAAGCTTACGCTTATTGACATAAATACGTGCTAAAAGTGTCAAGCACTACATACTATAACAGTAAGTGTTAACATCAGATAACCTAAACTATTGTCCTTCTCCCCTTGCAGGATATCTATCGTAATCGTAATCTCGAGACTTCTACAGCACCCAAAAAGCTACGTCACGGGAACCAGCTAACCCACAGCAAACTGGCTGCATAACCTTCCATGGGTTTGGAATCAATCCAGTACACTGTCACGCCCAGAAAACTACGTCTTTTACCTGAAAAATTATTGGTATCGAGTATTGGTGATTTACAGGTTAAAAGTATCGGCGATACACATGCGATACCAACAAAATAAAACTATCGCGATACTGGGTGCAATCCTGAAGAAAGTATCGGCGATACCAAGTGTTGCGATACTTTATCACGATATTAACAGCCCTGCATTTTGCAATGATTATATATTTATTTTGAATAATGTATAAAATTAATTTTGCTGTTTGGCAACTGGTTATGTTAAAGAATATACTTACTTACTTATATGGATTCCTGCCATGGACATCAACAGCCTTTGGGGCCATAAGATGTCATTAAACCTCTGGATGTGCATGGCTTGCTCAGCAGAAGGCTGACTGGTTTTGCATGTGTACTTGTGACAGAAGCCACAGATATAAGCCAGATTACTTGTAATTAAATAACTAAGTAAACAGATTTGTTGCATATGCAAGTGTATATTACATCATTTACTTCATTAGTATATTGAGCAGATCTTTATATATATAGATACATTTTTTTATATATACATATAGATATATATTATATTCCTTCAATTTATTTTTGACAGGGCTATACTCTGTATACAGTCATAGATGGCTAATACTGTGTTTTTGAGTTCCGTGCATGACTGAGTTTCTGCTGCACAGTATATCACATTTATCTGAAAATTGAGCAGACTGATATCGGTGCATTTCGACGGCTTGACTGTATAGATACTGTTTCATTGCAGTGCACTTCAGAAATGATGCAACTCTAACAGCATGTGTTTATCAATATTTAATTCCACTTATGATCAGGTAAATTAGTTTTATATGCTGGTTAGGATATACGTGTTCTGCCTTGATATCATAACGTAATTTGGGTTTGAAGTGGGTCGGAAGACTTTTTGTTTTGTTCTCTATCAGAACCGCAGAATCTCTCAGGCAATTGCTGTGCTTAGTTTGCACGTTTGCTGTGTCTGTCAGTCTTCTCAAAGCCCATCTTACGGAAACTGCACAACTCATTGAATCAATGCACTAGTAGAACAACAAGTAATAAAGACTAGATGGGAAAATGACAGTGAAATTCATATATTAATGTAACGCAGTTTAATAAGACTTAAATATTTGGTAATGTCCTACAATAGTTTAGAGGTATAGTTGAAGCTGATAACAAGGCACATTATGCAGTTGAAACTATGCTTCTCTGTCACTGTGCTGAAAGTTGTCTGAATTAAGATAATACATGTATCCCTGAATGGGATGTAACTAGAGCAGGTCACCTGAATGGATGTAACTGGGGCAGGTCACCTGAAAACAGCTTTTACAACTGATAACTTGCACAAGTTTCTGTAATTGGATGAGTGTAATAAAAGTGAGTACCTTACCTTATGTGATCTCATAACCGTAATTGTGAACTTCATTCAGTTGTCCAACAAGCTAAGTCAAGCAAATCAGCTTTAGTTGTCTGTACTCTTTGTAATTAAAGTGGACAAGACAAAAGAATATGTATTGTTCAGTTGGCCTACAAAATTAATGTGATGCGTAGGTCAAGTGTGTTGCTATCTTTGTTGTTTCAGCCACCGCAAGATCCTGGTCCCAACTGGGACATGGGAGTACGCAATTGGGATGCTTCATACTACAGAGATGCCTGTCCTCAGGAACTGTTCAAGTACCAGGACCGATACTACTCGCGTCGAAACATGAGCGAGGACTGTCTCCATCTTAACATCTTTGCTCCTAATGTATGTTGCTCGATAATTTGCTCAAAGTTTCAGACAGAACAAACCAGAAGTTGTGTTTTTGATGCTGATAGTGATTGGATGACCTGTAAAGTAGTCAAATTATATTGCAAGCTGATCACATCTGTTATGTGGTACCACAACAGTAACATTTGAAGGTGATGATTTAGTGTCTAAAAACACATTTCATCTGGAGCTGCATGGCATAGTCTTCATTTTATTACTTATTATTATTAATTAGATAATTATATTGAGATAATTTATAAGGTCACCTCAAAAGCATGGATAGCTTGAAGAAGATAAGTCTTCAATTATTTGCAAAATAAAATATGAGAAAGAGAAGGATCTCTCAAAGCTGACAGTAATTAATTTAGTGTGCTGTAGGTGCCACATGGTGCTGTGGATATTAGCGATGGCAGACACAGTTGAGTTACCTGAAGTTCAGTTAGATTCTTCAAGCATAGTGATCATGCTTATAATGGAGAAGTATCTGTAGGCATGTGCAAAGAAGTCATTTAATTATCTTCACTTATAAACTGTTAACATTTTAACATATCATAACGTAGCATGACATCTTGAGCTCATAGATTAAATAGCATGTTTCACATCTGAAATAAGTCTTTTGACGTGTTATTTCAAAGAAGTTTTCGTTAGGCGATGTAGTTTTCATCTGTTATCTTCTGTTTGTTTTCTGCTTGCAGCTTACTGATAGACCTTATTGGAAAAATACAAATTATCCAGTGATGGTCATAATTCCTGGAGAGGATTTTAAGAATGCTGACTCGATGCTATATCCCGTTCATCTTATTGCACGAAAGGAGGTACTTGTTGTAACCTTCAACTATCGTCTTGGTGCTCTTGGTAAGTCCTTACCTCTCCGCCATTTACAATCATTTGTTTGTTTTATATCATCAGTGGCAGGAGAACTTCTGGGATTGTCATGTCAAATGCGTTTTTGTCTGAGAGCAGTTTTCAACTTAAATCAATTTTCAAATAAAATTTTCAAATTCTGATTAAGTACCATTACTGCCTAAAGCATTAAAAAATTAGGAATTACCGGTACTTGACCTTAGCTACCATCAGTTGTTACAGTGTTTTTTACTTGCAAAGTGTGATGACTATATTTGTTTGAATATTATTACTTCTGAAAATGAATTGTTAGAAATTATATCCCACATATGTGACAGTGTTGATGTCATTCATTTTTTGGCTTGTTAGTTAACAGAAAGGAAAAGTTTCAAACAAATAAGAAGTTTAAGTTAATGGTTTAGACCTCAGAATCTGAAATTAATGAACATTTGTGATTGTCAGTTTTCGTTAATTTCACTAGCATGGGTTTTTGCTATCAGGTGTTAATGTGTAACACAGCTGCTGGTTGAGTGCTCATTTTGGAACACAGATTCCATGTTCAAGACCCCCTCCATTTTAGACGGTGACTATGTGAGGAACTGAAGCAAGTTCTTAACAACCACTGGTGCTCCATAAATGCAGTCAGTAATAACAATAAAAGGATCTAAATGAATCTTTGGCTATATATATGCTTTATGATATGTGAAGAATCTTTAATATGTGTTTAGGATTCATGACGACAGGTGATGACAACTCTCCTGGAAATTACGGTTTACTTGACATTATACAAATGCTCAAGTTCATTCGAAAGTACATCAGTTTATTTGGTGGTGATTCCTCAAAGGTGACCCTTGTGGGTCATGGAACAGGTGCAGGGGCCATTGGTCTCCTCATGCTTTCCGACCTATCCAAATTTCAAGGTCAGTTTATTATTCTGAAAGGGTTCTTTTCAGACATGAGGCATCGACTGTCTGTAGACAGGCTCAGTTCAAGTCCATTAACACTTTAACGACGAGAGTGTACTAAAAGTGACTGGGAAACCAATGCAGCTCATTGTTAAAGTGTTAAACAGGTTCAATTCAAGTCCATTAACACTTTAACGACGAGAGTGTACTAAAAGTCCATTAAACAGGTTCAGTTCAAGTCAGTTAAACAGGTTCAGTTCAAGTCCGTTAAACAGGTTCAATTCAAGTCAGTTAAACAGGTTCAGTTCAAGTCCGTTAAACAGGTTGAGTTCAGGTGCAGTGGGTGTGAAAGAGAAAATGACAGCCATCTTTCCTTGCTTTGATTTACGTAGCACTGATTTTGTTTAGTGAAAGCATGCTCCATTTTGCTTATAATAGCACTTTTATTGTTTATATATAATTTATTTGTATTTTTCATGGTGGCTCAAGCCGGTACTTGCTTTCCATTGTTAACCCTATCTGGGATAAAGGCACGTTATTACTGTGACATCCTTTGCACCATTCATTTCTAACTGGGAATGCATTGCCTTTTGTGTAATGACACATCACACTGGGTTACATTTTGTTGTCTGATACCCACTGGGGTAGTTGCAGCTTAACGCACATTTAAACTCTATTAGCAAGTCTTTTATGGTGTGATAGCACTTTTGAGAGTTACTTAAGAGTGCATTTCGATTGGCACCTGAAAGGCACTACTCAACTGATGGGTTATGCTGTGTGACCATTAATATTCATGCATTAAAAGTCACTTGGCTAAAGGATAACTACATATATGCAAAGCACTATACTTTGATGCACCTGTTTGTTTATATTTTGAATGAGTAGGTACCCCACTATTTCACCAGGCCATTCTGATGAGTGGGTCAGACATGTGTGAGTGGTCGTTTGTTGGTGATGTCTGGAATGCAAATGCTGTTACGTACACGCGTGATCTCAGCAAACTCGTTGGCTGTAGTGGGGACTACGATCAGGGACTACCTTATATTGTCCAATGCCTACGTCAGAAACACTACGAGGAGATCGTCAATGCGTCTGCAAGTGTTTACAAACGGGTAAGAAATGTGCAACTGCATGAAGACTAGGATGAACTGCAGAAGATGCGTTACGGCTGCTAAACACAGAGGCATTCATACATTTAGGCATTTAGTCCATTTTAAGGTGGATGCTTCCAATGTGACTACTTGAGAATGCCTTGTACGAAAAGGATTTGTAGATGAAATTAAATCAAGAGGAAGGGTTAAGATTTATGAAATCTACCAACATAATTTTCAATGTCCCGTCACGTAATTTTTCGGCTATAGACGAAAGCTCTCTCTGTCTCTCTATGTCTCTTTCTGGGTTATAGAGAAAGGGCTAGCAGAAAGATACATGGGTCTCTCTCTCACATTAAAGTTTCTAACATAATTTTCAAAGTCCCGTCCCCTAACTTTTCGGCTATAGACAAAAGTTCTCTCTGTCTCTTGCTGGGTTATAGAGAAAGGGCTAGCAGAGAGATACATGGGTCTCTCTCTCTCACATTAAAGTTTCTAACTAAATCTACGTAGGCATACCGTGATTTTTCATGGGTTATGTACAGCTAGTGGTACACATAAGAACAACAGAGATGGCTGGAGTAGAAACTGGCAAAGCAGATTGACGTTAACGCACCCATTGCTAAACACGTGATTAGATTTGATCGCGTCCGATACGTGACTCTGTCCTACTGTTCATAATATACAGTTAGTGTTGTGATTATAATTGCATCATGTAGCTACAGTGCAAATTCAGTTTTTAAGAGACATAAACATATATTGTGCATTTGTGTACCTATCAGTCATACCAAATAAATGTTATGCCATTGGTGAAGTGTTTGATTGGTGATAAATATCAATAATTTGTCATAGTGTAACTTACTGTATTTGAACAGCTGAAACTGTAACAAGAAAAAAAATGGCCAATGCTCCAACTGTTTTCACAAACACTTTTCTATGCTGCATAAGTTGGACATAATTTTTACTTTTTGACAGTATGGGTCTCTTGCTGGACCCTTTGGGCCGGTTGTCGATGGAGTTGTTCTCACGGACACTCCGAAGAGGCTTCGAGAGGCTGGAAAATTCATGAAAGTCAAGATCATTGCAGGAGTGACAAGGGATGCAGGCGCTTATATTGCCAGTAAGTCATATAAACATATAAATAGAGGAATGCATCATTAGTGTTAAGCAGTCAGGAATTGAAATACTTTTACGTAAAATTTATGAAACCAAGAGTTGATAATTTACTGGAAACTAGGTGTATTTTATCAGTTGCGTGGTGCCCTTGGAAGACAGGTTCTTTTATGTTCATTTAAATTCAAGGACAAAAATAAAAATATTGAGAATTTTGAAAATTTTAATGTGAGTTGTGTGGATTAATTCATGATTGTCATTTTCATGAGATGTACTAGGAATCTAGTGTCAAGTTTGGACTGAAATGTTGAACAGTTGTCACTTGCCAATATGTAACACCAGTTGTGTTTCAACGTTGCCAAAGTAAATTAAAACTTTTTTGGTCGTGTCTCATGTACCGTATAGACAAACGTGTTGTTATTTGTGTGATTCTAAATTATCTTGGTTTATTAAGCAATTCTGATGAATGAAATTCATTGTTTGCATTGACTGCAGTTTAGATTTAACTAATGCATCAGACAAATCAATATTTCATTATAGAGCTAGATGTCAACTGCATATCCTCTGACTGTGATCATTGTTGCTTTAATTAGAAAATCTGACCAACGACCTTGTTGGAGTCAAGATGGAAGATGGTCTAGATCCGGTGATATTTCGAAACCTCGTTTACAACATGGTTTCTCAGAGAGCTTTCATACGGAACGTTCACGAAGTTGTAGGTGCAATAGAATTCGAATACACGTTTTGGGCGAAACCAGACAACAAGTCCGCTGTACGGCAGAACTTTATTGATGTAAGTAAAGACAATTGGATCACTTATAGGTCAAGGTTAAAATCATTTTCATAGAAAACGAGAAAAAGGCAGTACCTAAGATTTAATGGAAGCAATATAACAGCAAGTTCATGGATCATTGATTGCATTTATTACTATAACATAGCAAAGTACACATCTTTGTTTTGCTTTCTGTTATTCAATCATTATTGTTCAACTGTTTTTCTCTTCTGGACTAGACGGTCTTCAGTATATAATTGTACTTCAAAGATTTAAAGTCATGCTAGACAAATCCAAAGATTTAAAGTCATGCTAGACAAATGTTGTGTTACAGTAGAATACAATGAGCCAATTTTGTTATTTTTTCAGTTGTGGTCTGATCAAGTGTACGGTTCGTGCGTTGACTCCTTCCTAAAATCGCAGTCCTTATGCAATCCCAACAATCCAAACGATCTGACTTGTCCAGCCGTCTATATGTATGAATTTGGACATCGGTCGGAATTTGAAGTACTTCCTTTCTGGATGGGTTAGTTTTAAAAGTAGATTATGATGGTTGGGATAATTATTTATATACCTTGTTATGTCATTTTGTTTTGTTGTGTTAATAATTTTTGGTGTATCTGTATTGTTGCTTTTGGTGGTAAATGCTTGTGGTGGTAATTGCTTGTAGTGGTTTTTGGTGTTCTGTTAACCTTTGTATATACACATAGTATGACGCAGCACCAGCAAAGAACAGTAAACAGTTGCATTAATTTGTTAGCAAATATGATAAAAACAAAGAAACTAGAGTTCTTTCGAGTATGCTGATAAAATAACTGTTGATTCTGATAAATGATGGAATTGCATTTAAATTAGGACAAATAGTTTTAAATCTTTCTAATGAATGAGGTAATTTCCTGCAAATGAGTTGAGGTTTAAGCAGTTCCACGTTTGGATATTGGAATGAGATAAATGGATATGCGAGGTCGAGGTGTTGGCTGTGGTGTAGTTGTAACTGAAAGGAAAAATTATAACAATAATTTTACCACACAAATACAAATACAAATTTATCAGTGCTCGAAATGGAAAATTGTACGAAACGGAACGCTAGTCAAAGATATGGGAGCATTCACATTAATTTCATAATATTTTCCACAATAATATATCTGGACGAAAGGGAACGATAATACGGATGCATTTGACGAACCGGAACGGCGTTCCGGTGCGTTCCGGTCCATTTCGAGCACTGAAATTTATCAATACAAATGCAGTATGGTACAACATTGTATTTGGTATGTGCAACACCACCACTGATAATATTAGCTTGCACCATACCATTAGATTGGATACTAATACTGTTTGAAGATTAAAGTGGAAGAAAAACTGACATGGGTTTGAAGAGCATGAAACACCTGAAGTAAAAGAGTAATAATTTACTAGACTATAAGATAAAAATATTAAAAAATTTAGCATTTAGGCTGGTTTCATTGCCAACAATCTTGAAACCATAACTTAGTTTCCTGGGTGTAGAGTGGTGCTATGTGATGCTTAGGTACGCCTCATGGACGAGACATGGATTACCTGCTGGGCTATCCTTTCTACAATGAGACGCTGGGAAATATAACTGGTATTGTACCAGAACAGACAGATTGGACGTACATTGACAAAAACGTCAGCGACTTTATGCAGATGATGTGGGTCAACTTTACCAAATATGGGTGAGCAGTTTACATTATGTTATAGCTCTAGTGTAATTTTACACTTAACATGACAGCGGGTTGAATCCATTTACAATACAGCAGAGTGTTGGAATGGTTTTACAAGTGTCACTAGTTGTCATTTACTCCATCTAGGATTCTAGGTGTCTAAGGTGTGTTAGTATTACACTTTAATAGCTGTCCAGATAAAGTAGAAATCATTCAGACTTGGGGCACGACTGGTTAAATCACGATTTTCTAGGTTCGTGCTTTTAAACTAAGCGTTTGAAAATTACAATATCCACAGCTGCTGTTCATCGGAATCCACTGATGTGAATCTTATGTATTTATAAATTGAATCTTCCTCCATATTGTCAGAAAGTACTTTTGGAACAAATCTTACTTACTGGGTATATATTTTTTTATGTGTTATTTCAATTTTAATTCTTTGGTTGAAGTTGAATTGACTGCCGTAGTATGATGTTGGCATGTTTCCAACTTAAATCTCCCTTTCATTTGTAGAACATTTTAGTAGTAACTGTTAGGAAATTGTTACTTTGGTCTTAGTAATCCAACTCCTGACTGGACGCGAAACATCTCTTGGTATCAGTTTTGGAAGTACAATCTGAGTTATCTGCACATTGCCGAGTTCAGCTACATGGATCTCAATTTCCGCCAAAACCACTATTCCTTCTGGAGAGAGTATTATCCCTCAATCAACATACGGCGTCCAAGTATGTGCCATTATGTCTAGGTCAACAACTTACTTTTTTCCGTACCAGTTTTTGTCTGTTAAAAGCTTCCGTCCCCCGGACCCTCTAATTGCCATACTACTTTTAAAATGTGGCGCCGCCACTGCTAGGTCATAGTCTTCTGTTTGTATCTGAAGCTGAGTTTGTCAAGTACAATTTGCAGTTTTACTTTATTGAAGTATAACTGAAAGTTTTGCAGGTATTATTTAATGTCTAATCTACAACTCAGGCCTGCAAAACCTCTATGTAGTGTCGTCATCTGCATTTAAACAATTACAGTGGCAAGCAGGGAATTAACAGACTTATACTGCCACTATGTTTTCACGTTTCTGTAAATTTTGTATTTCTGTACACTGATGTACATCACTGTGCTTCATGACCTCCATACCTCAAGGAGTGCTGGTCTTGGCATTTTCTATTGCTGGCCCAAGGTTCTTGAATACACAAGCTGTTCACTCTTCTGTATTCTTGGTATCTTTTAGTTTTTGATGTCAGATGTTTCTGTTTCACTTTGGTATCTCCTTACACTGCATTTCTGTCTCACTGGAGTGACTCTTTGAATTGACCAGAGTACCATCGATTGATGACTGTTGAATTATTATAATGGTGCTATAGAAGTTCTAAGATTAGATTTGCTTAGATTAGTCAGGCATCACTGTGTTATATTTAACAGTTGCAGGCGTTTTCTTCTGTTCTGTACTTTGATGCTCATTAATTTTTTATCAAACACTGTATTGTTCAATAGCTAATATTATCAGTGGTGGTGTTGCACATACCAAATACAATGTTGTACCATACTGCATTTGTATTGATAAATTTGTATTTGTGTGGTAAAATTATTGTTATAATTTTTCCTTTCAGTTACAACTACACCACAGCCAACACCTCGACCTCGCATTGAGTACCAGATAGCCACATGGTCACTCGTTGGTGCAGCCTTCATAACTGTGATCGTTATTGCAGCTCTCGCTATTACGTTGTGGCTACGAATGCGGGCTGCATGACCTCCGCATCACCATGGCTATGGATGAGCAACAAGTTACCTCAGCATTGCCATGGCTACAGTTGAGCATTAGGTGACACTGGCATAAGCAAAGGTTGTGGATCTAGAATTTTGAGAGTTGGAAATTGAGGGGAATGTATGGAGTCATAGGCATTCCAAGTGGAAGTGGTGATGTCACATGATATGAAGCATTTTGGGAAGTGAGTGTTGATGTCACATGGAGAGGCATTGGAGAAGCAGTGTACACATAGACAGGCTTAACACTTTAATAACAAGCTGCATTGTTTTCCCAGTCACTTTTAGTACACTCTCATTGTTAAAGGATTAAGGAAACCAGTGTACATAGATGCAAGGAAATTCAGGTGTTCTGAAATACATGTATTACTTATTTGCATGTTATTGATGCCTAAGTACGTAGATAGACTAAGGACCATTAGAAGCTGAAAGTAATTCTGCAGTAAGTAAGTTTTACTGACGTTATTTTTTACATTCATGACCCTTCAGGATGCCTCTTGTTGACTTTTCTATGTATGTTTTGATGTTTATGTTGGCAAAAAGATCGAAGTTTATTATGAATTCTGAAGTGACAAATGTATGTATTCCCGGCTAAGTGTTGTATAGATCTCATTCCCAGTGCTCTAACCCATTCACTTGCTCAGACTGTTTGTGAGGTGTCGAGTCTATCACTATCATTAACTAACTGATGTAAGCATCTGATGGAACTGCTTTCATAATCATACCAGTCAGTTCCATTATTCATTATAAATTTATATATATCTCCTCTGTAGGCCAGCTTCATCAAAATTCATCTCATCATGGATGGTAACATTGGTCATTCTCAATATGGCCTGCTTCAGCAATCACTAATTCAGCAGACCATACTCTATGTATACATTTGTAGACAGATACGGAGTTGCGGAAGCATTAAGTTCAGGGAATAATAGTTTAACAACACAACAATGTTCCCTCTAAGCCAATATTTCAGTGTGCAGTTTTTAGTGTGCATTTCAGTGTGTGGTTTTTTATTAGTGTGCAGAAAGATTTTAAATTGTTTTAATGATTTGTGATGATGTGCAGAGTAAAAAAAATGCTGTGCAGCCATATAGCTTAGATTGAACACTGCAACGCAGTTGCACTGTTAGAAACCATGGTATGGGCTGGACAGTTCTGCAATTACAGGGATCAACTAAATGTCTGGTAGCTGACAAAGTGCTCTTTGCAGTGAAGTACATTTTACAAATCTTCTTTTTGTGGAAAAGGTGGAAAGGGTATGTTTTTCATCAGGCAAAACTCCAGTCTTATGGAGAAGGAAGAACAATGCTCCCCAAATATGCTACTGAACTGATGAGTATGACATACAAAAAAATGTGTTAAAATATATTTATATTGTCCATTATACTAAGCTGTGTACAGTATATAATACTTGTAGCCACATGTCTTAAACGGTTAGTTTGGGTCATAGACAGAGTTATACACAATTTGTGGGGCGTGGTGGCTCAGTTGGTAAGCCTTGTGACCAGAGGGTTGCAGGTTCGAATCCCACTCTAGCCGCTGCGTACGGACCTTGGGCAAGTCCTTCACTCGCAAATTATTGCTCGTGGCGCTTCGGCGTGAAAATTCCGTCACAGTATAAAATGCTGTAGTCAGGAGCGCCTCTTAGTAGTTGACTTCGAGAGGCGCTATAGAAATATCCGGAATAAATAAATAAACAATTAAAGTTCCAATTTGTAAGAAGTGGCATTGTATAATGTTATAAAATTTAATAAATTGTGTCTTCCAATTTATTGTAGTTACCTTATCTTTAGGAAGAGTTCAACCAGAATTTGCAGTTTTCGTCGCTAGACACGTCTGGCGAGTTTTGACTGAAAATTTGAGTGCTGCTATTTATATTTTTGTATTTCCTTTAGTGATCATGATCTCCATTTTTAAATTTTGTCTTAACTGATTGAATGGGTTTGTGTTCAGGGCCATTTTTTCAAGATGAGAGGCCTTCAATTAAGATGCATTACACAAATATTTAGATAATTATGTACACACATACAGTACATGTATTCCTGAAGGCTGAAGTACAGTCCAATGCACAAGCAAGATGTGCCTACATAGTTCTTAGGCAAGGTTGGACCAACAAGTCCGTGTGGGCTGTGAAACATAACGATTAGTTATCTTTTGTGATGAAAAGCCTTGCAGGGAACACCGAAAAAGGCAAGATTGAGACGTAAATGTAAACACCCTGTACAAAGCATGGGAGGCAGTGGGGAAGCTTGGTGTAATTGGTCATGTTCTTTTGTATTGCCTAGTCCTAACCCTCCACACTTTCTATAAATACAACCCAGTATCAAGGGTTGTGCTAGACATGTCACACTTCTGTAAGGACAAGAGTGTACTAAAAGTGACTGGTAAACCAATGCAGTTTGTCCTTGAACTGTTGACCATGATCATGACTAGTACACACTGACCTAAACAAGACACTTTAACGACGAGAGTGTACTAAAAGCAATGGAGAAACCAATGTAGCTCATTGTTAAATGTTAAAAGCTGTGGGAAACAGTAGTGAACATACATTTAGTTTATGGTAAAAGAAATTTGTACTAGGGTTAAAAAACCGGAGCTTGCCATATTAGAGTTTCACTGGGATATTGTTTAACAAATCAGTATCGATCAAATCTCATCCATACATTTACTCAAATGAATATGTAATATTATTATTAATAAGGCTACATAAAATATTCTAACTGCAGTCAATACAGAAATCACAAGCACAGTAAAATTACATACATGTGAATTTAAGTCAACATTCCTCCTACTTCATTCTTACTTGAACTGTCTTCAGGTTCAACTTCAAAATAAATAATCTGAATCAAACAACTAACTGGTTTAAAGCATTTTTATGTAAATTCTGGAATCAGGACAATGCATGTAATCTACATAAATGAAAGGTACAAAAAATTGTAAACAACTCTGGCAAAGCACTTTAAACAAAAAACTGAACAATGTATTCAAGGACATGGATGGATCCTAAATGCAGTTCAGCTAGAGACACCTCAATAAAAATTATAACAAATGCTGTTCCTGATATGGCATCTACACAAAGCATTATAAAAGGAGGTTCCAGAGTAGGCCTACTCTACAAACCAAGGAGGAAACAAGAAATCTTATATGTGATCCATGCATTTTATTATATTTCATTTTATGGATTTATTATTACTGGTTTGATTGCAATAGTTGCCTGCTTTTATAATTAGATTGTAGTCATTGTAATTGTAGTTATAATCTCTAGATTTCTTCAGTGCCCAAAATGCTAAATTGCATAAATGAACAATTCACATATCTGTGCTCAGTGAAATACAAATCAGTGAGGCATCTACAACGTTTTAATGCTACCTCACAGCTACTTATTCACAGCAAAGCCTTTAATGTTTAGAATAAAAAATTGGTCAAATCATTTGAAGGAAAACTCTGGAACCAGGCCAACTGTTAAATCAATGAAGATAGAAGTGAAACTTGTTAACAGCTTTAGCAAATCAATAGCTAATAATGCAATGTCAACAACCATATATATTGTCCTCGAGAAACTCAGATGGCATTCACAAATTAATTTAAGCAGCATGCAAAATAAAATCTCTATGGTCAGTTTAAATGCATCTGCAAACTAATTCAAATTGTGCAACCCTAGAATTTACACGTATTGCTTTGCCAGCAGTGAACATGCACCCCTACGAATGTGAAGCTCTGAGACCGGGTAAATTTCAAGATTCTCCTTTGATTGGGAGGGGGGATAGAGTAGTGGTAACACTCATGGCCAGGAGAGCTTAAGGCAGCGGTTCTCAACCTTTTGAGACTCAAGGACCACTTATAAATTTTGTGTCTAGGTCGCGGACCACCACTAAAAATTGTGCCAAAACAAATTAATACAAAAGAATTTATTGCCACAAATCGGCGTATTATTAGTTTCATGCTGCCATCTAACCGATTCTAGCGATTGAAATAAAGCAAACAATTTCAAAATTGACAAAATTTGTCTGTTTGCATGTTTTTAATTGTAAAAAAAATAAATTGTAGGCCTTGCTCGCGGACCACCAGGCAGATGGCTGCGGACCACCAGTGGTCCGCGGACCACAGGTTGAGAACCGCTGGCTTAAGGTACACGGATCGACTCCCGTAACCCCGCTCTAGGGCGGCGCCTTGCATGGCTGCCAAACAGTGTGTTAATTAAGATATTGATTGTACTTTCATGTTTCAATGTAATCTTACTGCGTCTGTCGGTTTGAAATAATAAAGAATATAATTATAATTATTATAAATAATCACAGGCTGCATGGCAGAACAGTGGAACTCGGACTTTACAGAACAAATTTGCTCAAAAATCTTACCTAAAATCAGATTTATAAATTTGGCACATTTATAAATTATGCATTAAACAGAGCAAAATTTGGCATTCAGTCTACGTGCACTGCCACTTTAGAACAAAACTCAAATTTAGGGCAAAAAAGTTGCTTACAAATGTGACTTAAACTCTGGCATCACACATATCCATTTAAAAAATGTTACTGCCAGAAATAAGAATCTGTATTGAAATTCTTGAAAGAATTGACAAAACTTTAATTTAGGGTGAAAATTATGAAAATGAAATAATATTCTAGCTAAAATTCCATCTATCATGCCAACTCATTTACACAGTTTATAGCTCATTGCTTAGGAAATGCTACACTGTATGAATCAAATTTCATAATTTCAAAATTAATAAAATAAATGTTATTAAATGTAAAAAAACTGAAACTCAATATTACAATATGATTTAAAATCAAAACCTCTTGGCCTATTTTTGTGTTTAATAGCTTAAAAGCTGAACTGAAATGACAGAATTTAACATTTTTTGCCTATCCTTTTACAACTGACACCAAATATCATTTCCCTTCTGGTTGTAGGCACCAGACAATGAATGATGCACATGTTATGTCTGGGTCACAGGGAGGGAGGGGTCAGTCAATTAAGGCTGCAATGCTAATTTCACGTCTGTACCTAAGCCTCATTGTACTGACTTAAACCCTACAGTCCCTGAATGGCAAGCATTCCTGGTCACACTTTACAGTGACCGAACTTGCTGGCAGTTGCTGCATGTTTTCATGAAATAGTCTCTTATGATCTTTGATACAAAAGTGTGCATTTTCATAATGACATTGCAAAGAGAAAAATCTGTCTGTGAATAACAAAGTAGACGCATTGCTATGCATAGAAAATGGCGCACCAACACTAGTGTTGCAAAGCATTTAAGGGTATCACTCAACATGTTGTCAATGCGGATTAAAAATTTAAAAATAACGACAAAATACTGGCTATCTATTATTGAACAACGCCAAACAACAACACCAGAAATCGTAACAGTTTACTGGCAATGACAAATCTCTTCCTGAATACTTCAGAGAAGTCATGTAATTACACTTCAATAATTGATAAAAATTTTTTACAAAAATCATGAATTTGTTGCACAGAAACCTAACATGAAGAGTAAAAAACTCAATTGGATTATTAGAATATGCTGTGCATCAATACCCATAAGACTCATTAGTCAGTTAGGAGAAAAACTGCAAGGGAGCTTCAGATTTCACAGATCATGTAACAAAAACCTATGATATTCATTCAGCTGGACACAAAATCACTGAATAACATTTAGAAAACTACAAATGCACTTGTAGCTCATCCTGTACCCTGAATACAAACAGAAGACAAACCAGTGAAGTGTTTCACTACATTATGCAACATAAAAGATCTCTGAAACATTATTACAACAATACTGAATCTTTGGAAGTCTGTCAGTTCAGGGAAACAGCATAACATAAAACTAACCAGTAAGTTAAATCCTGCAGAGATCTATGACGATGACACAGTTATGACAAAAGACAAACCACATGAACCCAATTTCTGCTGTTATATCTCAAGTTAATCTATATTTTGTTAAATCCTTTGTCTCAGTTAAGTCCTCTTATTTTCTGCATCTGCTAATGAACATAGCATCGTCTCTCAAATATCATTAACAGTCGCTTTGATCACAAAGTTTTACGCAACAACTCTTACAATGCATGCATTTTTGACTGCCATGTGTGATTAATTACTTCCAATCCAATCTGGAAACTTCTATAGCACTATCATTGTTATGCAGAAAACATCAATCAATGGTCACTTCTAACCAACAGCAAAGATGACAATTAAGCTGGCTGGCAACTCATAGGTCAAGAATGATAACTGATCTGCCCTCATCCATAAAATGGATTAAATGTTCATTGACAATAAGCAGTGCAGTTTCAGTGGACTAGTCTTTGTGACTTGTAAGGAAGGTACATGGAGTAGGAAGACAATTCACAACTAAACCCGTCAGCTACAACCCTATTAATTAATTAGTTACGATAATTTGAGAAATTTGTTAATGCCTTTTTCAGGTTCTTAAAAGATGCTATTTAAATAGCCCAATGCATCGATACGGGTCTTTCGTAAGAAGCCCAAATATTCCACTGAATAACTAACATCAGTATAACATAACCCTATCACAATCCCCATTACAACTAAAGTCCCATAAAATGAACAATATTCATAAATTCCTTACAAAAATCTCACATGCACAATTAATTCCCTTTGGCTAATTTTGTAAACAGTTTCACAACACCTAAGCAATGATAACAATAACTAAAACTCGGACAATAACAAAATAAATACTTAAACTTAAGAGACACAACTAGAATACTAGAACGCTGTACTACTACTACTAATAGTAGTAAAAATTGGGGCGTGGTGGCTCAGTGGTAAGTGGTAAGTTCGGCGCCTTGTGACCGGAGGGTTGCAGGTTCAAATCCCACTCTAGCCACTGCGTATGGACCTTGGGCAAGTCCTTCACTCGCAATTGCTCGTGGCGCTTCGGTGTGAAAATTCCGGCACAGTATCAAATGCTTAGTTGGGAGCGCCTCTGAGTAGTAGTTGACTTCGAGAGGCGCTATAGAAATATCCGGAATAAATAAAATAAATAATAATAATGAAAACACATGATGAAAACCACATGAAACAACAACAAGACTCATGCATGACTGTTACTTTTACTTATCTATTCAACATTTCTTCATCATTGCGGCTAGTTGGTTCTACTGCGTTACATATACATGCCTATGTCTATGGTCCTGTCAAGTTGATTAATTTTGTACATATAAATCCACAAAATTTCTCAGTGCCACACAAAAACCATGTGAGAGACCAGTTTATTCACCGGTGCTATATCAAATCAAGTCTGCAAGAGCCAGGTTGTTTTGTCCATTTTGGTGCCAGGTCAGAATCCGGGAGGTCAAGCTGGGAATCAATTTGGCAAATGTTGAATGAATTAAAATTTAACCGATGTCACTAGCATAAATTTTAATTAATAATTTAATTATTCGTTGTAGTAATTAGTAATGTCTCTAGCTCCAGTCTAAAGCACAAGGCATCAAAGTTAGCAGTGGACTTGGGACATGTGTTTTTGGAAGTAATTCAAATAGAATCAAAAACTATGATCAAATATATTTTGCACAAATTCAATAAAATCAGTTCTCAGTTTGAGAAATCAGTTAAGCAGATCAGCGCACAAGCAAAACTCAGCATATCTTTAAATGCTGTAAAGATAGAGTATGCATTAAAAATGGTCCAAAATACCACTAGTACTACATATAGTAGCAAGTTACCTGAAACTACTAGGTCAGAAAGAAGTTTACTGCTGTTGGTCTTATGACCCAAACTGCAGAGCAGTCCACTAGTCCATTTTGCACATGTTCATAAATTTTGTTTTATGGGTGGCAGACAAGGTCATCTGAATTTTTGCTTTTCTTGAAGCAAAATCCAAATTTTGGCAGACTTATGGATAAAAATCTGAGCTTTTCAGTTCCTAGTTATAATATAATCATTCTTTATATTCCCAAAATAACATGAATTTTAAAATGAATTCAAAGCCATTTTAAAGACACCCAAAGAAAAACCCAAAAATCTATAATACAAGCCAAATAAATCTCAGACTATAATACTGAAAGTCAAAGGTTTTAGTTATTATCAACTGCAACTAAACCTACACCTTGAGCAATAATGCTAAAAATCATAACTGAAAAACATGATGTGAAAAATATATAATAATTATAATTCAACATGAATGGACAAAACACCCAGTTTAGCCATTTAGCTATTCTGTACTTCTGGTCGTTTCACGCACCTCAGCCACAATGCAGCCAGTCCAAGAATCCCCCCAAGTATCATTACGCAACCGGTGACGAGAAAAGGAATATCGTAGTTTTGTGTCACGTCAAACAGATATCCTAAAGAATAAAAAAAAATCATAGGGAACCATCTGTAAAAACTCAACAGCATGCAACTTTTACACTCAAGAATGATCGTTTTTCTAAACTGACCCCACATGAACTAAGTTAAGAGTCCAAGAGGTTATATGCCAACAACCAGACTATTATGTATCACCTCACAACAAGCCACAATATAACAAATGAGCAGAACGTCCAAAGTCTCATTTGTCTGTGTTGTATGTCTCTGCAGAGCAACAGAACAGAAACTTTGAAGCAGTTACCCACTTACAGCCTGGACAATTGCCAAGGTCAGCTGAAACCAGTTTCTAACAATACACCAAATAGTAAACTTTTAATCTACCATCAAACACCAGTTCTTGGACAAGAACAGAATGGTCTCACAAAGAGTTTACAACCACATCGTAAGTCTAATGTTCAAGTAAGTTACAAAATGTTTTGTTCTCAAATGAGTCACTCATTCAACTATTCACTGATGTGAAAAGCTAAAAAGTTCTATTACTGAAACCCAGTTTCCAGATTTTCGAGCTCTATCCACAGAAAACGTTTGTCCACTGAGACAAATGTTTTCTGTAGACAGAGTTCAAAAATCAGACTTTCTCAGTATTGACCTGACTGGTTTGGTTTTGGTGTGCCATTGGTTAACGTCTTGTGCCTTAGACAATGATACTATAGAAGAAGCAATTTACTAATAATAATAATTATTATTATTATTATATATAATAATAATAAATAATCGTCTATAATAATAAAATAATAATATTAAAATAAAAACAATAATAATAATAATAATAATAATAATAATTGACAACTATTAGAGATCACATGTTACTGACATATGAGCTGTCTGTGGGAGTTGTAAGAGATTATGATTCCACAGGTCAGTGTATAGTGGGTACTTATGCAGGCAAATATAAATTCATGTTTCATATACATGCACATACATGTACAATTGTACATACAAATTTCAATTGATTGATATTAAAGTGGACCAAACATTATGTATGTATGAATATAGGTATGCAATGCATATATATGTATATATATATACATATATATATATATATTTTTTTCATTTGTTTACTGCATATATATATATATATATATATACATGTATATATATATATATATATATATACCGGGATGCAAATATATATATATATATATATATATATATACACACAAATGGATGTTATTCTTAACCTATTT
Organism: Allolobophora icterica; assembly: GCA_963556255.1. Lineage (NCBI taxonomy): Eukaryota > Metazoa > Annelida > Clitellata > Crassiclitellata > Lumbricidae > Allolobophora > Allolobophora icterica. The sequence goes on along the minus strand of OY744607.1, from coordinate 33,298,457 downwards.
CATCAAGAACTGAAACCTTACATGTCAAAAATATACTAAAGACTTTAAGATGCATCTGGGTTAATTGCTTGACCCAAATCTCTCAAAGTGTTATGGTCGTTTCCTTTTCTGTGACTACCTTATTTTATTCAACTTATCCACTTTTCTGTATCCACCTTATCCTATGTACAATGTTCTACAGTCCATCGCAAAACCATGATAACAACTTTTCAAGGTTACAGAAAATTTGCAATTGACACAAAATCACTTCAATCTCCATTCAGAATAAAGAGATGATCAAAGGACCCAACGCCATAGAAAGAGTCTTTGTAACAACAGCTATTGGAAGCCAAAGACACAGTTGCTGTAACGATGTAGTTACTACTATTAATTAATTAATTTATGAATATGGCTAAAAGATTGGTCAAGTATGTGGCAAGAGACGACTGTTTGCAAAATTATAAAACAATGAGGTAGAAGGTTCCCATGAAGCCAGTGATGGTGAATCCATACATATGGATCACTGGATGAATGGCAAAGAAAACTGCAAAACCATCAATGCCTCATGAATGACTTACAGTTAGAGTAGGCCTACATCAAGGATTTTGACTTGTGGTAACGCAGTGTGTAACTCTGATAAGATCAAAAGACCTAAAGATCTTATCTGTGAACGCAATCTTACTCTGATTACTCAGCAAGTCTTAATAGCATGTTTGTAATATTGGAAATTCCATGACATCATCAAGTTGTACTCTTCTTTGTGCATGCATAGATCATGCACTTGTAGTTACAGGATGCGCCTAGCTGACATGCAATGATCATGTCTTCTTGGATGCATCTAGCAGCCACGCATCACACATGGTGGGAGTGCTGCGATGTCGCCTGGTGCACAATGATGTGGGTGCTCCTCAGCAGGTCAAATTCAAGTTAGCAGGTTTTTGGAAAACCCATGCTTGCATAATACCAGAAAGTTTGGAAATACTCATGAACATTTGTTCAATAAGGAATATTTTGGAAAACCGACACTTGTGCAATAGCGATGAGTCATGAATCGGACTAAACCAGTCTGAACTGGTCTATCATCTAGGTGGGAAAGAGACAATAAGAGGTAATCAAGAATAGATTGTTCTCATCTTTTAAAGTTCTCTGCCCTCAGGCAGGTTTAAACGTCCAATGGCGCTACTCCTCTAAACAGTGGGTTTTTCCCTTCAGTTTCTTGTGTCCATCCATCATCAACCAGTCCAGCAGCATCCATAGAGGTCTTCCTCTTGTTCTCTTGCCCTTCCTTCTTCGCTCTATAACAGTTCTCAGGAGGGAGACCCCTCTTAGTATGTGACCAGTCTACTTCCTCTGTCTCCCTCTTATCGTTGCCTTCAGAGATCTTTCCTCTCCCACCTTTTGCATTACCTCTTCGTTTGTCTTATGTTCTGTCCAACCCATTTTTGTCCATCCTACACCATACCTACATCTCAAATGCCTCTAACATTCTAACGTCCTCCTTTCTGATAGTCATGTTTAGAGCCAAACAGTACCACACTCCATATCATTGTTTTCACCATTTGGTTCATATTCCGTCCCCTGCTCATCAGCTCTTGTCTCTTCATAAAAGAGTCTTTACCCAATGCTATCCTTTTTATTTCATTTTATGACAATTTGCATCTGCTGTAACCACACTTCCAAGTGCTCAGCAAAAATTCCTGGCTTGTTCTATCTTCTCACCACTATCTTCTCACAGATGTTAAGGAATATATTGCTATGGAAGCACAAAAAGATATTGTTGATAGTATGAGTAACAAATGTCACTGATAAATTTGTGCATGTAGAGAATTTTAGTCAAATTATGACGTACTATTGTCACTGAACTGCCTGTCAATTAATTACATGTAACAAAATCAAAGACTGTGTGTCTTGTGTCAAGTTAATGCTATGGTGCAGACTGCAGACGAATTAATGGTTCGAAGCTCACTCGATTAACTGCTCGGAAGTTGTCATTATGATGCTTACAAACTACAAACACAGTCCCATAAATGAAAAGTGGTCTCTGCTTTCATTCCTGTAACAGTTCATGCAAACTAACCTGCAAATGGAGTGCTGATAAGTGTAGCAATACCAATGAAGAAGTAAAGCACAGCCTGTGAACGTGCAACATTTTCTATTCCCTTTAAATCAACAGTAATTGTTGACTGGATACAGTAGAAGCCACCTGAAAAGAAATGATCTTATTCACTACTTTTGTTCACATAAACATTCAAGCCATGCAAAATCAAAATTAATCTGGTAGCTTAAATTTTAATACAATACAGATCTTCTCCACAACCAATATAATATTAAGGTAACAATATAGAATTGCAGAACATTAAGGGCACATAAAGAATATCTTGACAAAAATGCTTTCAATGGAGACCCGATCGAGTCAATAATTCCTTTAAAATGGTGTTGGAACAGTTCATGGAGCCCTGTCACAGAACATCGAACCATTCTGAACATCAAATGCAGTCTGGCTCTGGCCACAGGGACCATCCTGTACACAACAGTGCTTCTTAGTACATATCTTTCATTTGCAGATTCATGGAATAAGTAACTCTGCAACATTACAGTAAATGCAAGATTATTCAATTTAGCATCGCAGGAACCCAGAGGAACCAACAGTTTGGCTATTATGGCCCCTAATTTATTCAGCTTTATGCCTGTAAACGTTCGGGCCTTGGAAAAGGGCTGTTATTTTGAAGAGTGAGAATCTATTACAATGGGAAACAAAGTATATTAGTGTGGGTTTAATAAAACAAGTAACAAAACTTGATTAATTTACCATTTGAAAGGCTCTCGAGAGCGGCGTAGAGTGCGAAGGTAGGAAACGTTGTTGCAAAACCAGTTGTAGCCTGGATAACTCCACTAATTACTGCAGACACAGAATACTGTAACAGACGGTTTACACCACGAATGTTGGCGACAAATCCAAAAAATAAACGAGAGACACCGGTTACTGCTCCTATTATTGTTGGTAGCAATGCCACCTTGTGACGTTCTATGCCATAGTGCACAGCACGGCTTGGTGTGTGCTGAAAGAACACTGTAAGTCCCACTTGGAGGCAGAAAATAGACAATATGTAAAGAAGAAATGGTGGATCACCCAGCAGAGGGAAGCCAAGCGAAGAAAAACGTTTGCACACAAAACGCACAATCCAAGCATTGCAAGTTGGTGCTTTTGATTGACTTTGTAGCGTAGGGTCCTTTGAAACCGTTGCATCCTGATGTTCGTTAGATCTACGACTCCGTGTTCGACAAAGAGGTCGAAACAAAGAACCAAACAAGATGGCCTGCAAGAAGATTCCTCCAATTATGATTATAGTACCTCTCCATGCATACTTATCCAAGAGAAGCTGAACTACTGGTCCACTGATCAGACTGCCCAGTGAGAAGCCAGTCACTGCTATGGCAGCCGCTATGGCTCGGCGCTTGTCAAAGTACTGATGAACAATAACCATCGATGACACAGTCATCATACTAACGCCAACACCTACGTTTGAACACATACACAAAAAACACTTTTCAAATGCAAGAAGATACTTGTACACTGGAAACTCATCATAATGTTTTGTTTGGAAGAACCATCTTATAACAAGTTTTTTAAACTGAGGTCATGTCCTATATCTGAACTAACTCAGGGATCCACGTTCCTGACCATGTTAAATCAGATTCTTGTTGTAACAAAGTGCATTATATGAGTCTCCGATGTATTCAGATATCTAGTTTAGACAATGTTCATTTAAATACTTGTAATTTTGTAATATAAAATTGATAATGAACTGATAGAATTCACAAAAAGGAAATTCCTGCCCTTTCACTATGTTCTAGAAACAAACTAGAACGTTATATCCTGAATGAAGTACTTAACCCAATTTAACACCATTTATTTTCTGGTTTGTTTTCCATACATCCCTGAAAACAATATATTTCAACCACAGTGTGAAGATTAAACCTATTATACTATGGAATCATGCAAGAATAACCAGTAGGAAGTGCCACCAGTTTATTCAAGTGGTAACAATGCACTCAGATAAATGTAAGTGAAACAGCCAGTTTTAATTACCTGATATGATGCCATAGGTGAGATAAAGATGAACAACGCTTGTAGCCCAAGCACTAAGAAGGTAACCAATGGCAGTCACAAATGCACCAGTGATGCAAACTGGTCTACTTCCAAATCGCCTAATAGTACCACCAAAGAAAATTCCTGACAGGATAACAACAGTCAAGTCATTAATATTAGAATCCATTACTTATGTAAACAAGATAAACCTGTTCAATTAGTACGCATAGTGAACAAAAGACTCTCACTGTACTGAGCCAAGTATATTCCAACCTACAAACAGTGAACGAGTTGCAAGCAAGCAATAATGCAGCAACTGCAATGACCACATTTTCCCACCATTCATTCAATATACATCCAAGTAGATAAAGCTTATAGTAAATTAATGTGTAAGACACCCTTTCCACTAAAATTTTTCAGATGATTAAGGGTTAAAATAATAATATATATTATACTGAGCACAGATTTTGTTGAAATACTATATTACTAGTAGAAATATATGAATACTGCCAAGCAGACATGTTATACTGCATTCAAGACTCATTTGGCAATTATATTTGGATATCACAACGATATCTTAGTCACAAATTTCCTGTTAAAATCCACAAAATCAATCATTTTCAGATGCTTTCCTTACCTAAAACATGTACATTGTCGATGAGTTTATGCATTACTGGTTAAACTGTAATTCCAGATAATGCTAAGTGGTATCATGTCCTCTAAAGCTATTAACTTAACCATGCTGTGTTACTGAACACAGCACAAAGAAATTTATGCAAAGTAGCTTATGAGGTTAGGTCAAATATGAAACAAAGCGAAATCATCAAAAATGTAGTTTTGGTAGTTAGTTAGGAGAAAAAAAAGAAGAGTTCGCCATTTTGTGAAGCAAAGACTGCCAAAAAGAAGGCCACTGCTGCTGCCATATGCCAAATGCTAGCACAGTGACTGAGACAATGTTATACTCATGCAGGATTACCTGATTTGGAAAAAAATATAGTGTCAAGAGCCACAATAAGTAAAACCTCTCTCTGTCTGATCTAGATGACCCTAACATAAATGAAGGCGTTGCTTTTACATCATGAACTCTGTGGACACTCTGAATCATTGTCTACGCTAATAATTTCTAGACATTCCAATGTGTATATACTCTTGTGTCTATAATTAAATTGTTAAATTTTATTTACCAATAAGGTTATCGATTTTAGAATTAAGCATTCTTGGGTTTTTAAATTACGCTGAATGAAACGAAATTATGGTAGATAGGGATACTGTATTCTATAAGGGTTTAGTTACAGAATCTTTAACTCAATTCTGCATTATTCTGTTTTACACATGGCCTAATTTTACATGTTCTTTCAACTCTGCATTAACAGGTTCACTCAATAAGTGCATACAAGAATGAGTTTCAATCCACCTGCTATCAAACTTCAAAAGCAGACTGAAAGCTAAACAGAATTTACATAATCATATGCCTATACATTTGTAACACTGTTTAAGGAGGCAGGTGTTCTCCCATAGTGATACTGTTTATTTATCAAATTAAATCCTTAAACCTAAAATATGACATTTACTGAAATAAACTCTCAGTTACCCACAACGTTTTTGACAGACCTGTATTTAATAGGTGCCCAAATAATAAAAAAGTTTAGCAAACAAATTCAGACCTGTTGCTGACGATTATAGAACCAGGAAATTCTCTATTTTTCTTACAACTGTTAACCAGAAAAATCTTAAACTTTACCCATCATGCTTCCACACCCAATTGATAAAGATCCAATCCAACCAGCGGCCCATCGTGTTGCTTGAAAGGCTTCAACAAATTCAATGTAGAGTAATGCAGTTCCGATATAGGATCCACCGATTATTGTGGTTATAGACATGGCAGCAAAGACAACAACCCAACCCCAGCCACCATCTGGGGGCTTTGGTGGTGCCATCTTTTGGACGGCAAGTGAAGTTTTATCTGATTCATTGATTTCCACAGTCAAGGACTCTTTCGTTCCATTCATCACTGGCACAAACTTTTCCAGAGGTGTATTCAAAGGATCTTCTTCCTTGTCATGATCATCAGATAGAATGTGTGTAGAACTTGTAAGAGCCTCAATACTATGCCCGCGTTGTTCTGGTGTTTCCTCAGTTTTATTCATGGCTTTTAAAAAGAATAAGGCAAATGAATTAATCTGGTATCAATACGTGTGATCAGAGGGCCATTTCTGAACAGCTTGCAACAGCTTTACAGCTCTAATCCAAGTAACTGCAGCAATACATAACCTGTAATAAAAATAAAAACACATCTAGACAACTCAGAGAACTTTAACCATTCCACTGTGTTATACTTTGACCTCTGAACTTAGCATCTGAACATACCTAATGTATGGCCAGTGATGGGCACTAAACAAATTTTTTAGTTAAACTTAAACTATTTTTCAACTAACATAAATAGTTTAACTAAAGTAGGCAGGTGATTTTGGAAATAAGTTAACTAAACTAAAAAAACAGTTAGTAAAACCTTTTCCAACTGTTTTCCAACTTCTTATGATACACATTTTCACAATAACTGACCGACTCCTCTGGATCTTGACCTGGAACCGATTCGACCCCACCCCACCCCCCCCCCCCCCCGTGCTAATCGATTTTGATTTGACTAAGCGCCTGTGAATAAGCTGGTTCCCGCGACTTCGCTTTTTTGGATACTCTAGAGATATCTAGATATTACGAATAACTGAACTGTAATAATGCAGAGCATCAATGACAATTTCAGTTTCAAACTATGTAATGTGTACTATGTAATATCCTACTACAGTTCTACCAGAAAATAATTTAGACAGTTGCTAATGTAAACGATGATGCATCATGCAATGCAATTCACTTGACTTGATTAATAAAACCAATATGCATGCACTGGCGTCAGCATGCGACACATGGTCGCCCCCAACTGACTACGCCGCCTGCAACGAGTCTTGAATATGTTTAAAGACTCTATTTGATAACCTACGCTTTTAGAGCCTTTGGATGGAACCGGAATCTGTAGATTTTTCCGATCCTACAAGTAATACTTTAGTTAAAGTAGACCATCGCACTCCACGCCCTCCCTACGAGCGGGTAAATAATAAGCCCTGCTTCTGAGGCAAGCTGACCACACGGATATCACCTTGACATTCCCCTAGCCAAGAGTATATATTTAACACGAACTCTTCATCAGATGACGCACGAGATGTAGCTCTCGCGCAGTTGTTGAAAGCATCTATACATATAGTTTCCTTATATGCAAATTTGTCTGTCGCAGGACGCTACGTCACAAACGGCTTCTGTTCTATTGTGAAGCCGTTTGTACTGCCGTCTTGACGACGGTCGTCTTGACGACGGCGATCAGAGCATTTTTAACAAACGATACATATAGGCCTATAATGACACACTGTCGTCACGTCATAGGCCTAATTATGTCGGGTTAATACACTAGTCGACTTATAATTATTGAAGTCATAATCGTAATCGTAATCGTAATCTCCAAACTTCTAAATCGCCTGTCTGCGTAACTGCCTCTCTGCATTATATATGTTTATGTGTATGTGCTTACGTATGTAATAATAATAATATTTATTCTTTAATTAAGCGCCTGCAAACGCACTGCGCTGTAGGGCCTACATGCAGGGCCGGATTAACCAGTATGCTCAATATAGGCCTACTTTAGCAGGGGGCCCCCCGCTTACGGAGGGCCCCCCGACTAGAGTCGGAATACTGCAGGACAAACACAGAATTTATAACACCAAATAATTATTTGTTCACAAGAAAAATCTTAGTTTTATAACTAGCTTCAGTTTAAGCAAGAATTTGCCGTGCAACCACCTGCTGTGTACAACTGTACATACGTTTCTTTTGACTCGACTTCTTTCAATCAATATAATAATCTATGCTGACATTACTTTTATTTCTATTACGGAACGATTTGTTTCCTGGCACACACGTAGCAGCGAGCTCATCTTGCAAGGCAGAGACAAGTTTCGTGCTGATTTGGTTATTGTAGACAAGTTGTTGACGCCTCTGAGGCAGAGAATTTACGTTTACAGGGAGTTGAAACGTTATGTATTCCAAGTTGTAACAGCTTTTGATAGATTAGAGCCTGACAAGATTTGAGAATTTTCCAGCAGGCTGGCCACGACATACACAAGAGATTTGTAGATTGACACATATCCTGGTTTTTAAAAATTGAGATATTGTGCCACACCTGCTGCTTTAGCTATACCGAGAACCTTCTGGAAACAAGCTCTGTTTCCATGGGCGTTCCCCCTGGATTTTGAAAGTTGTCACGTTTTCTGTGTTCGTGAGTAGCTATGCAAAAACGTCATTTCGCCCCCTAAAAATGTTTTTCCCCACAGAAAAATTTAGCTTTAAATTTAGCTCCCCGGAAAATTTCCTGTGGACGCCCATGTCTGTTTCTATCACTCTGCATGCGTGTGTTCATGTCATTGATGAACTCCAACTGTTCAGGTGAACGCTGTTTAAGTAAGAGGGAACTTATTAAAAACAAACTTCAAAATTCTATGATTATGATTCGCAAACGTCTAACTACATTGGAACTTCTCTATGTTGAAATTGATGTGCTTAACTTGATTGCAGTTGATGATAATTTATTATTACACAGTTTGCTGCTGCTAAAAGTCGCATATGCTTCTGAGCTGTTAAAAATGATCATAAGAGAACAGATTCGAACTTTGATTCTAATTTTTAGCTAATTACATGTTGTGATATAGGCCAACTGTAATAAACATTTGAAACGACCTTAGATAGTCCCAAATTATGCAAAACGTTAAAGTTGCGTTATTTGCATTGACTACTAACTTGAGCAACATAGCATTATTGGCATACAGCATTGACCCTGTCTTTGCGGCATCCCCATCATTCATGCTCAATACGACAAGGGGCCCCCGTGTGTAATAAGCATGGGGCCCCCCGAGTTGTTAATCCGGCCCTGCCTACATGTAGGCTACATGTTATGCGATAAACCTTAACTACTAACAAAACAGACAGCCTGCAATACACGGCGCAAATTGCAGCCTACAAAGCATGTCCGCCTATGGGACTCGATCTCTGTACCTCTCGCACTCTACGCCAGATGTTATCCAATGCGCTATCAAACACAAACATTTTAGACCTACGCACGTACAGAGAGACAGTTAATTTAGGCTGAAGCCTAAGGGGCCGTCCACATATTACGTACGCAATGAGGGGGGAGGGGTTCGGATTTTGGCGATCTTGCGTACGGATGCGAACGGGGGGGAAGGGGGGGACAAAAGTGTACGTACGCAAAATAAATTTCTAATTATGACGTCCACATTAGCCTATTTATAACTCTGTATTGTCCTATAGTCGTTCGATGGCATTTTATTACATTATATAAAAGCCATGTGCAGTTATTCTGTGCTGTGAACGAGATACCTATAATTTGTCTATATTGGCCCTCACTCATCCTTCAATCTGGACTAAAGTGCAGTCAGTAGAGGCACTTTCTGCAGCTGGTCTTCGGGGGGGGGGGGTGAGCGTCAAGTGTACGTACACGGGGGGGGGTGTGGAAGAAAGTACGCTTGCGAACAGAGGGGGGTCAAATTTTCCCCGATTTTTGCGTACGTAATATATGGATGGCCCCTAATGACAAACGTTGGAAATTTGCCAAAGGACAAATGACGTAGTGATTGCGTCATCGTATTGTCCCGATCAATCGGATTTCTTAGTCGCCCTTCACTGCCTTCAGACCTCGAACGAGGTAGATGCATCCGAGCGTTTTAAGAAATTTTCAAGAAAATGTCGTTTTTCATCGAAGTTATTCCGATTTCTGCTCCGCCAACTACTGTTTCGACCGAATCTTTGTCGAAGCATATCAGGTGAACCCAAATAATTACAAACATCGAATTTTTTTTATCGAAATTTGCAACTTCCTCATCGAGTTAGCGATCTGCAAGCACACGTAGGCCTACGAAGAGTATGTGCACTGATTGACTTTGTTGTATTGTATATATTTTATTTCTTTTCGTAACTTGTTTAGCACACGTTAGTTAAGAATTTACCGCTCGGTTTTACTTTTCATTGTTGGCCGTGATACATCGTTCCTACCTAAATGCTTCAGGTGGCCCTGGCTAGCGGGACCTTCGGCCCCTTTTGGGTCTCCTGTGTAATCCAACAACACAATCAATTTGGTGTGATTACGACCTGCTTATGTTGGTTACAGAATAAAATATGTTATGTTAAATACCGAGGTGATTTATTTACCTTTTTCGATGAGACTCAGTAAAAAAATTGTAATTGTAATCGAGTATTTATATAGCGCCACTCATAATCAGAGGCGCTCCCGACCCGGGTCAGTATCGTCACTGACAAAGGGAAATTTCTGTAGTGCCACAGTATAATTTATTTTCATATTTTGAAATGTAAGTTTTGTAAATTATTTCTTAATTTTAATATTTTAATTTTTTTGAGTAAGCTACTAAGACTTGGTGACTTTCATATCTCCACAATGGTTTTTTAATTTAAGTTTTTTAATTTTAATTTTTTAATCAATTTGTCAAACTTTATTTTAGTAAGACAGACATATATGGGGGGGGGGAGTTTTAGTGACTTGCAGCATTACAATATATTATATATTTATTTGTATTTTTTAATTTATTTAATTTTTAATGCATTTCAATATATTTATTTGTATTTTTTAAATTTATTTAATTTTTAATGCATTTCAATAAGCTAGGAAAACTCAGTGACTTTTATTGCACCACTGTATAATTTATTTTTATTAAAACATTTTATTTTAAATTTATTTTCATTAGGGATGTACCGCAAAAGGTGATTATCACTGTTTGGCCGAATACAAATAATTGGACCAACTATTTAGCCGAATACAAATACAAATAGTGTGCAAAATAGGTCTACGGACAACATTCAAAAATACGTTAATGTTCACTCACTGTACACAAAGAATGAGACTACTGACACTGCGATGCCGTGGTCCAGGCAATAGGCAACGCCTGGCTGCAACCACAGCATATATTATGTTAACGAGAGAGTTACTTCAGTCTACTCACTATAGCAGCTGCATATGCAGAAACAGATGTCACGTGACCACTTTGTATTCGGTCCAAACGCTACTATTCGGCCAAATACCGAATAGCTATTTGGCCCACTATTCGGCCCCGAAGCGAACACGAAACGAATGTTCGGTACAGCCCTAATTTTCATTTTGAATTATTTACTGGTTCTCTTGAATTGCAATTGTAATTTACACATTCTGTTTGTCACTTGCACAGGAAGATGATTGGCTTCCTTCGACTTGAGAGGACGGTGCAATGGGAAGACCTCGAAGGCCTGAGGAGGTGAATGTTCGATTTTTCTAAGTTTTAGAACATTCCCTGATTATATCCACTTAGGTCTAATTAAGGACCCTGAAGTAGCTCCAGGCCACTTACACACAATAACTTATATACGCCACATTTCATTTTAAGCTTTTGCACGAGAGCCATTTTGCAGTTACAAGGGAGACATTTTATAACATGCTTTTGGCTGACACGAATCCTGATCTAACGCTGTTGGTGACATGGACCCCAAAATCAGTTCATTTATCGTAACCGTAATTATGCACTAAGTCTCTAACCCACTTAAATATGTATGTAGGTAGGGAAACAGTGTTGTATGTGATAGAAAGTTTCAATGTAGTATTATTTTACATTTCCATTTACATTTACATGGCTTTCGAAACCCTTGGTCCGATCAACAATGAAGGCTTAACTCTCCTTTTGGACCTGAGACAAAAGCTTTGCTCGGTCACGGGAGACCCAGTGGAAACTACTTTCCTATTCCAATGCCTCTCACTTACAATACAACGTTTCAATGCAATAGCTTTCAGAGGCACTTTTGCCAGTCAGGAATTAGACGAATAGGGCCATTCTGGACTTGTTGTGATGCTAGTTAACATTGAAGTCCCTGAGGTATCTTATATCCTTCGGGGCATAAAAGATAATAATCATAATACTTATTAATAATAATAATAATAACAACTCTAATAATGACGATTTATATAGCGCTGGTGGTAAGCCAAGGTCAAAGAAAAGAGTGCTGTACATGACTTTAGCAGTATTCAGTGTTTAACGAAAGCTTGCCTAGTTATGGTTACTAGGATTGTTTACGTCAATTTCCTCTCATATCGTACGTGAAAGCAGGGAAACAATGTTGAATATGATAGAAAGATTGCTTCCCTGATTCAACCTTATACACTTCAACAACAGAGAATAATATTATTTAGGTTGCATTTAGTATCCTACAGTGTATATTATACTACAGTGATTCTCTCCTGTTGGGATGTGAGGTAAGGTTGATGTACACCAAATGTAGGCCTACAAATTTTCATATCATATGAATATAGGCCTATATGATACTTAGATACATCAAATACCTTAAAATACATTCAAAATTTTAGTACATGAATGTATCTTAACAATAATTGTATAGCGCCTATGTCAAAAAGTGCTGATCAGCGTTATTGATGTCCCAATTTAGTTTACTCTAATGACTTCTATAGCTCAGTCATAAAATCACTTAATAATAAACATGAACTAAATGTTTCCCAGTCTAGTCAAACTTGGTGACTTTTAAAGAACTACAGTTAACCTGTCGTGTGTTTTTCGTTGTTGATAGAATGATCGCTGCAATGTTTCTCTTCGTTATCGGCGTCGGGAGTCGCAAGGAACTATCCGAGAAATCGACATCAGTCAACAGATGGCATGATTCTCCTGGCTGGAACAACGAACGACACCTGGTGACAGCTGTGCATCTGTGTTATGGGAACACCATCGTAAGAATATCTAAACAGTTTTTATGGAAATATCCATAACTACTTTCTAGATAGCGTCAGCTGATGGTATTGCCTAATAGCTGACAAATAAAATGCCTCCCAGTCTAGTCAAACTTGATCACCTCTGTTATATATCACAGCGATGTTAAATGTTTGTTGATTTTCGTTCTCTGTCTGCATATCTGTTGATACATTTATCTCAATCTGACTATTGGTCCCTCCGCTTATCTGTCTGTATGAGTATATCAGTCAGATTATATTTCTGTCTGATTATCTGTTTACTTAACTATCTCTCTCTGACTATAGGGGTCTGACTAATTATCTGTATCTTGTCTCACTATAGGTCTGCCTAACTATCTGTTTATTTAACTATCTGTCTGACTATATGTCTGTCTGATTTTCTGTTTACTTAACTATCTCTGTCTGACTATATTTCTGTCTGACTATCTTTTTACTTGACTATCTCTGTCTGACTATATTTCTGTCTGACTATCTTTTTACTTGACTATCTCTGTCTGACTATATGTCTGTCTGATTATCTGTTTACTTAACTATCTCTGTCTGACTATATGTCTGTCTGACTATCTTTTTACTTGACTATCTCGGTCTGTCTATATGTCTGTCTGACTATCTTTCTACTTGACTATCTCGGTCTGTCTATATGTCTGTCTGATTATATTTATCTGTTTACTTAACTATCTCTGTCTGACTATATGTCTGTCTGACTATCTTTTTACTTGACTATCTCTGTCTGACTATATGTCTGTCTGACTATCTTTCTACTTGACTATCTCGGTCTGTCTATATGTCTGTCTGATTATCTGTTTGCCTAACTATCTCTGTCTGACTATATGTCTGTCTGATCATCTGTTTGCCGAACTATCTCTGTCTGACTATATGTCTGTCTGACTATCTATTTACTTAACTCTCTCTGTCTGACTATACATCTCCCGGATTATGTGTGTAAATAACTAGCTCAATCTAACTATATGACATATATGTGTGTCTGATTATATGTTTGCTCAGCTATCTCTGTCTGACTATATGTCTGTCTGATTATCTGTTTACTTAACTATCTCAATCTGACTATATGTCTATCTAATAATGTGTGTAAATATCTAGTTCAATATGACTTTAAGTCTGTCTGATTATCTCTTGCTAACTATCTGTGTCTGACTATATGTCTGTCTGTCTGTCTATCTTTTTACTTAACTATCTCTGTCTGACTATGTCTGTCTGACTATCTTTTTACTTGACTATCTCTGTCTGACTATATGTCTGTCTGACTATCTTTCTACATAACTATCTCTGTCTGACTATAGGACTGTCTGACTATCTGTTTACTTAACTATCTCTGTCTGACTATCTGTTTTCATAACTATCGCTCTCTGACTATGAGTCTGTCTGATTATCTGTTTGCTTAACTCTATCTGTCTGACTATAGATCTCTCTGATTATGTGTGTAAATAACTAAATGAATATGAGTATAGGTCTTTCTAATTATCTGTTTACTTAAGTTTCTCTGTCTGACTATATGTCTGTCTGATTATCTGTTTGCTTACCTGTCTCTGTCTGACTATAGGTCTGTCTGACTATCTTTCTTCTTGACTTTCTCTGTCTGACTATATGTCTGTCTGACTATCTTTCTACTTGACTATGTCTGTCTGACTAGCTGTTTACTTAAATATCTCTGACTATATGTCTGTCTGACTACCTTTTTACTTGACTCTCTCTGTCTGACTATATGTCTGTCTGACTATCTCTTTACTTGACTATCTCTGTCTGACTATATGTCTGTCTGACTGTCTGTTTACTTAACTATCTGTCTTACTATACATCTCTCTGATTATCTGTATAAATAACTAGATCAATATGACTATATATCTTTCTGCTTATCTGTTTGCTTAACTCTCTCTGTCTGACTATAAGTCTGTCTGATTTTCTGTTTAAATAACTATCTCTGTCTGACTATAGGTCTGTCTGACTATCGTTTTACTTGACTATTTATGTCTCACTATATGTAGACCTGTCTGACTATCTTTCTACTTAACTATCTCTGTCTGACTTTATGTCTGTCTGACTATCTGTTTACTTAACTATCTGTCTGACTATACATCCCTCTGATTATGTGTATAAATAACTAGTTCAATATGACTATAGGTCTTTCTGATTATCTGTTTAACTCTCTCTGTCGGACTATATGTCTGTCTGATTACGAGTGTAAATAGCTAGCTCAATCTAACTATATGTCTGTCTGATTTTGTCTTTACCTAACTATCTCTGTCTGACTATATGTCTGTCTTATTATCGGTTTACTTAACTATCTCTGTCTGACTATGGCTCTTTCTGATTATCTGTTCACATAACTATCTCTGTCTGACTATATGTCTGTCTGATTATCTGATAACTGTCTCTGTCTGATTATATGTTTGATTATCTGTTTACTTAACTGTCTCTGTCTGACTATATGTCTGTCTGATTATCTGTTTACTTAACTGTCTCTGTCTGACTATATGTCTGTCTGATCATCTGTTTACTTAACTGTCTCTGTCTGAGTATAAGTCTGTCTGATTATCTGTTTGCTTAACTCTCTCTGTCTGACTATTCATCTCTCTGATTATGTGTGTAAATGACTTGTTCAATATGACTGTCTGTCTGATTATATGTTTACTCAACTATCTCTGTGTGACTATATGTCTGTCTGATTATCTGTTAGCCTAACTATCTCTGTCTGACTATAGGTCTGTCTGACTATCTTTTTACTTGACTATCTCTGTCTGACTATATATGTCTGTCTGACCATCTTTATACTTGACTATCTCTGTCTGACTATATGTTTATCTGACTATCTTTCTACTTAGCTATCTCTGTCTGACTGTAAGTCTGTCTGATTTTCTGTGTAAATAACTATCTCAATATGACTATATGTCTATCTAATAATGTGTGTAAATAACTAGTTCAATATGACTTTAAGTCTGTCTGATTATCTCTTGCTAACTATCTGTGTCTGACTATATGTCTGTCTGTCTGTCTATCTTTTTACTTAACTATATATATATATCTCTGTCTGACTATGTCTGTCTGACTATCTTTTTACTTGACTATCTCTGTCTGACTATATGTCTGTCTGACTATCTTTCTACATAACTATCTCTGTCTGACTATAGGACTGTCTGACTATCTGTTTACTTAACTATCTCTGTCTGACTATCTGTTTTCATAACTATCGCTCTCTGACTATGAGTCTGTCTGATTATCTGTTTGCTTAACTCTATCTGTCTGACTATAGATCTCTCTGATTATGTGTATAAATAACTAGATGAATATGAGTATAGGTCTTTCTAATTATCTGTTTACTTAAGTTTCTCTGTCTGACTATATGTCTGTCTGACTATCTGTTTACTTAACTGTCTCTGTCTGACTATAGGTCTGTCTGACTATCTTTTTACTTTACTATCTCTGTCTGACTATAGGTCTGTCTGACTATCTTTTTACTTTACTATCTCTGTCTGACTATGTGTCTGTCTGATTATCTGTTTACTTAACTATCTCTGTCTGACTATATGTCTGTCTGATTTTCTGTTTACATAACTCTCTGTGTCTGACTATATGTCTATCTGACTATATTATGGCTTAACTATCTGTCTGACTATAGATCTCTCTGATTATGTGTATAAATAACTAGTTCAATATCTGTTTACTTAACTATCACTGTCTGAATATAAGTCTGTCTCCTTATCTGCTTGCTTAACTCTCTGTCTGACTATAAGTCTGTCTGATTATCTCTTTGCTTAACTCTCTCTGTCCGACTAGAAGTCTGTCTGATTATCTTTTGCTTAACTCTATCTGTCTGACTATAGATCTCTCTGATTATGTGTATAAATAACTAGATGAATATGAGTATAGGTCTTTCTAATTATCTGTTTACTTAAGTTTCTCTGTCTGACTATATGTCTGTCTGACTATCTGTTTACTTAACTGTCTCTGTCTGACTATAGGTCTGTCTGACTATCTTTTTACTTTACTATCTCTGTCTGACTATAGGTCTGTCTGACTATCTTTTTACTTTACTATCTCTGTCTGACTATGTGTCTGTCTGATTATCTGTTTACTTAACTATCTCTGTCTGACTATATGTCTGTCTGATTTTCTGTTTACATAACTCTCTGTGTCTGACTATATGTCTATCTGACTATATTATGGCTTAACTATCTGTCTGACTATAGATCTCTCTGATTATGTGTATAAATAACTAGTTCAATATCTGTTTACTTAACTATCACTGTCTGAATATAAGTCTGTCTGATTATCTCTTTGCTTAACTCTCTCTGTCCGACTAGAAGTCTGTCTGATTATCTTTTGCTTAACTCTCTCTGTCTGACTATATGACTGTCTGATTATGTGTGTAAATAACTAGTTCAATACGACTATAAGTCTGTCTGATTATATGATTGCTCAGCTATCTCTGTCTGACTATCTTTCTACTTGACTATCTCGGTCTGTCTATATGTCTGTCTGACTATCTATTTACTTGACTATCTCTGTCTGACTATGTGTCTGTCTGATTATCTGTTTACTTAACTCTCTCTGTCTGACTATACATCTCCCGGATTATGTGTGTAAATAACTAGCTCAATCTAACTATATGACATATATGTGTGTCTGATTATATGTTTGCTCAGCTATCTCTGTCTGACTATATGTCTGTCTGATTATCTGTTTACTTAACTATCTCAATCTGACTATATGTCTATCTAATAATGTGTGTAAATAACTAGTTCAATATGACTTTAAGTCTGTCTGATTATCTCTTGCTAACTATCTGTGTCTGACTATATGTCTGTCTGTCTGTCTATCTTTTTACTTAACTATATATATATCTCTGTCTGACTATGTCTGTCTGACTATCTTTTTACTTGACTATCTCTGTCTGACTATATGTCTGTCTGACTATCTTTCTACATAACTATCTCTGTCTGACTATAGGACTGTCTGACTATCTGTTTACTTAACTATCTCTGTCTGACTATCTGTTTTCATAACTATCGCTCTCTGACTATGAGTCTGTCTGATTATCTGTTTGCTTAACTCTATCTGTCTGACTATAGATCTCTCTGATTATGTGTGTAAATAACTTAATGAATATGAGTATAGGTCTTTCTAATTATCTGTTTACTTAAGTTTCTCTGTCTGACTATATGTCTGTCTGATTATCTGTTTGCTTACCTCTCTCTGTCTGACTATAGGTCTGTCTGACTATCTTTCTTCTTGACTTTCTCTGTCTGACTAGCTGTTTACTTAAATATCTCTGACTGGAAGTCTGTCTGATTATCTCTTTGCTTAACTCTGTCTGTCTGACTATTCATCTCTCAGATTTTGTGTGTAAATAACTATAGTTCCATCTGACTGTTGGTCTGTCTGATTATCTGTTTACTCAACTCTCTGTCTGACTATATGTCTATCTGATAATGTGTGTAAATAACTAGTTCAATATGACTATAAGTCTGTCTGATTATCTCTTGCTAACTATCTGTGTCTGACTATATGTCTGTCTGTCTATCTGTTTACTTAACTATCTCTGTCTGACTATCTTTCTACTTGTCTATCTCTGTCTGACTATATGTCTGTCTGACTATCTTTTTACTTTACTATCTCTGTCTGACTATATGTCTGTCTGACTACCTTTTTACTTGACTCTCTCTGTCTGACTCTATGTCTGTCTGACTATCTGTTTACTTAACTGTCTCTGTCTGACTATATGTCTGTCTGACTATCTGTTTACTTAACTGTCTCTGTCTGACTATATGTCTGTCTGACTACCTTTTTACTTGACTCTCTCTGTCTGACTATATGTCTGTCTGACTATCTCTTTACTTGACTATCTCTGTCTGACTATATGTCTGTCTGACTGTCTGTTTACTTAACTATCTGTCTTACTATACATCTCTCTGATTATCTGTATAAATAACTAGATCAATATGACTATATATCTTTCTGCTTATCTGTTTGCTTAACTCTCTCTGTCTGACTATAAGTCTGTCTGATTTTCTGTTTAAATAACTATCTCTGTCTGACTATAGGTCTGTCTGACTATCGTTTTACTTGACTATTTATGTCTCACTATATGTAGACCTGTCTGACTATCTTTCTACTTAACTATCTCTGTCTGACTTTATGTCTGTCTGACTATCTGTTTACTTAACTATCTGTCTGACTATACATCCCTCTGATTATGTGTATAAATAACTAGTTCAATATGACTATAGGTCTTTCTGATTATCTGTTTAACTCTCTCTGTCTGACTATATGTCTGTCTGATTATGAGTGTAAATAGCTAGCTCAATCTAACTATATGTCTGTCTGATTTTGTCTTTACCTAACTATCTCTGTCTGACTATATGTCTGTCTTATTATCGGTTTATTTAACTATCTCTGTCTGACTATGGCTCTTTCTGATTATCTGTTCACATAACTATCTCTGTCTGACTATATGTCTGTCTGATTATCTGATAACTGTCTCTGTCTGATTATATGTTTGATTATCTGTTTACTTAACTGTCTCTGTCTGACTATATGTCTGTCTGATTATCTGTTTACTTAACTGTCTCTGTCTGACTATATGTCTGTCTGATCATCTGTTTACTTAACTGTCTCTGTCTGAGTATAAGTCTGTCTGATTATCTGTTTGCTTAACTCTCTCTGTCTGACTATTCATCTCTCTGATTATGTGTGTAAATGACTTGTTCAATATGACTGTCTGTCTGATTATATGTTTACTCAACTATCTCTGTGTGACTATATGTCTGTCTGATTATCTGTTAGCCTAACTATCTCTGTCTGACTATAGGTCTGTCTGACTATCTTTTTACTTGACTATCTCTGTCTGACTATATATGTCTGTCTGACCATCTTTCTACTTAGCTATCTCTGTCTGACTGTAAGTCTGTCTGATTTTCTGTGTAAATAACTATCTCAATATGACTATATGTCTATCTAATAATGTGTGTAAATAACTAGTTCAATATGACTTTAAGTCTGTCTGATTATCTCTTGCTAACTATCTGTGTCTGACTATATGTCTGTCTGTCTGTCTATCTTTTTACTTAACTATATATATATATCTCTGTCTGACTATGTCTGTCTGACTATCTTTTTACTTGACTATCTCTGTCTGACTATATGTCTGTCTGACTATCTTTCTACATAACTATCTCTGTCTGACTATAGGACTGTCTGACTATCTGTTTACTTAACTATCTCTGTCTGACTATCTGTTTTCATAACTATCGCTCTCTGACTATGAGTCTGTCTGATTATCTGTTTGCTTAACTCTATCGGTCTGACTATAGATCTCTCTGATTATGTGTATAAATAACTAGATGAATATGAGTATAGGTCTTTCTAATTATCTGTTTACTTAAGTTTCTCTGTCTGACTATATGTCTGTCTGATTATCTGTTTGCTTACCTGTCGCTGTCTGACTATAGGTCTGTCTGACTATCTTTCTTCTTGACTTTCTCTGTCTGACTATATGTCTGTCTGACTATCTTTCTACTTGACTATGTCTCTCTGACTAGCTGTTTACTTAAATATCTCTGACTGTAAGTCTGTCTGATTATCTCTTTGCTTAACTCTGTCTGTCTGACTATATGTCTGTCTGATTATCTGTTTACTTAACTATCTCAATCTGACTATATGTCTATCTGATAATGTGTATAAATAACTAGTTCAATATGACTATAAGTCTGTCTGATTATCTCTTGCTAACTGTCTGTGTCTGACTATATGTCTCTCTGTCTATCTTTTTACTTGACTCTCTCTGTCTGACTATATGTCTGTCTGACTATCTTTTTACTTGACTCTCTCTGTCTGACTATATGTCTGTCTGACTATCTTTTTACTTTACTATCTCTGTCTGACTATGTGTCTGTCTGACTATCTTTTTACTTAACTATCTCTGTCTGACTATATGTCTGTCTGATTTTCTGTTTACATAACTCTCTCTGTCTGACTATATGTCTGTCTGACTATCTGTTTACTTAACTATCTGTCTGACTATATATCTCTCTGATTATGTGTATAAATAACTAGTTCAGTATCTGTTTGCTTAACTCTTTCTGTCTGAATATAAGTCTGTCTGATTATCTTTTTGCTTAACTCTCTCTGTCTGACTATATGACTGTCTGATTATGTGTGTAAATAACTAGTTCAATATGACTATAAGTCTGTCTGATTATATGTTTGCTCAGCTATCTCTGTCTGACTAGCTTTCTACTTGACTATCTCTGTCTGACTATATGTCTGACTACCTTTTTACTTTACTATCTCTGTCTGACTATATGTCTGTCTGATTATCTGTTTCTTTACCTATCTCTGTCTGACTATATGTCTATCTGATAATGTGTGTAAATAACTAGTTCAATATGACTATAAGTCTGTCTGATTATCTCTTTGCTAACTATCTCTGTCTGACTATATGTCTGTCTGACTATCTGTCTACTTGACTATCTGTGTCTGGCTATATGTCTGTCTGACTATCTTTTTACTTGACTATCTCTGTCTGACTATAAGTCTGTCTGATTATCTGTTTGCTTAACTATCTGTCTGACTGTAGGTCTGTCTGAATATCTGTTTACTTAGCTCTCTCTGTCTGACTATACATCCCTCTGATTATGTGGGTTGGTAATTAGATCTATATGACTATAGGTCTGTCTGATTATCTGTTTAGTTAACTATCTCTGTCTGATTATAAGTCTTTCAGATTATATGTTTTCTTAGCTGTCTCAATATGGCTATAGATCTGTCTGATTATGTCTATGTATGACTATCTCTGTCTGATTATAAGTCTGTCTGATTAATATCTCTGACTATATCTTTCCGATTGTCTGTTTTGCTTAACTATCTCTGTCTGACTATCTGTCTGTCTGACTATCCTTCTACTTAACTATCTCTGTCTGACTATCTGTCTGTCTGACTATCCTTCTACTTAACTATCTCTGTCTGACTATAAGTCTGTCTGATCATCTGTTTGCCTAACTATCTCTGTCTGACTATATGTCTGTCTGACTATCTGTTTCCTTAAGTGTCTCGGTGTGACTATAAGTCTGTCTGATTATCTATTTACTTAACTGTCTCAGTCTGACTCTTAGGTCGATCTGATTATCTGTATATATTCCTCTCTGAGAATTGCTCTAGGTCAGTTTGATTATCTGTTTTTAACCCTTTCTCTATCTAAGTACAGGCTGACTGTTTATCAGTTTCGCTGACTATCTCTTACTGGCTATATTCCTATCTGTTTCTCGGACTGTCTCTGTCTGATGGTATGGCTGTCTGCCTGTTCGTTTCTGTCTTTTACTGTCTGTGCCAGACTTTCATTTTGGATCGTTCTTAGTTACTGTTATTGTCTTGTCACCTTTCCAATTTCTATGGAGCACATAATATCAACATGAACAGAAAGCACTGCGCATTCTGTTTGATGAATCTGTGCTATTCAGTTTGAAATGGGAAGATGAAGTAGTTAGAAGATAGATTCCTTTGAACCCAGGAGCATGAAGTTATTAAGTTGCAAGCAGTTATTGATTTGCAATTAATGAAACCTAATCTAAACTTTATTCATATTGTTGAATTAAGCGCAGTATGTTAGCAAGGTGATGACTGTCACTGATGTCTGTCTTTCTTGTGTGAGAAATGTGATCGGCCAAATGCATCACATTTTCTCTATAGGCGTGGAGCATTTGGGTAGTCCGTTCATAGCAAGTGTCTCAGGCAGTCTGACTTTCCATTTTTGCCATAGTTTTCTTTAAGCTGGCCTAATCGTCTTTGGTTGAATTTTTTAAGCAAATAAGCAGACTCTGTAATACTCCCAATCTCAATCTCTCTGTTTCTGCATCTCTCACACTCACACGGTTTATCTTTGTTTCTCCCTTATTCTTGCGATTTCAGATGCTCCTACTTTTCGTCTTATTCTCATTTAACTTTATCTCCACCTAACTTTGTTTTTCGTCATTCTCGCACTACTAATCAATCTTTCTCTTTCTATTTCTGTCATCTGTCTGTCTGTCTGTGTATCTGTCTTCTGTCTGCATGTATCTGGATCTGTGTGTCTGTCTGTCTATCTGTCTATCTATCTATCTACCTGTATGTCTCTCGTTCTCTCGTTCTCTCGTTCTCTCTCTCTCTCTCTCTCTCTCTCTCTCTCTCTCTGTCTCTCTCTGTCTCTGTCTGTCTGTCTGTCTGTCTGTCTGTCTGTCTCTCTCTCTCTCTCTCTCTGTGTCTCTCTCTCTGTGTCTCTCTCTCTGTGTCTCTCTCTTGTCTGTCTCTGTCTCTGTCTCTGTCTCTGTCTCTGTCTCTGTCTCTGTCTGTCTGTCTGTCTGTCTGTCTGTCTCTCTCTCTCTCTCTCTCTCTCTGTTTCTCTCGCGCTGTCTCTCTCTCTCGCTGTCTCTCTCTCTTTGCACCTTTCTTGCTCTGCCTTTTTCCTTCTGTGTGTGTGTGTCTCTATCATTCTCTGTTTCTGTCCTGCTTTTACTCTATTACTAAGTCCCTGTCTTTCGTTCTCAATCTTCAAAGTCTCTGTCTCACACTGTCAGCATCGCTTTATTGTCCGCTGTCTCGCTCTTTGTTTACTCTCATTCCATTTTACTCTAACACTCAGGCCTAGTCTTTTTTCGTTCACTTATTCGCCCAGTCTCTGATTTTAAATACTTGTGCATTATGACACATCCGAGCTTTCTACCACTCTATCTGCGTATTCTAATGTCAAATAGTTCTATCTTTTCGCTTTTGCTTCAGTGCGAATGTTTGTCCTGCATTCCCATCCAAGTAAAAGTAAATTACTGAAATTGAGAATTTTTCTAAAATTGGACTTTCTGTGGGTAATACCAAACTGGCGATGAAATTTGACTGCCTGAGCGCTGAAATGAACGGACTACGGAGACCTTTGCCAACACCTCCTCGTGGTGGTCTCTGGGCATGCAGTTTTACCAGCTGGTTGACTGCATGGCAAAGATTGGCAGCTGTATGTCTTTTCTCTTTCTGTCTTCAGTATGTACTTTGCTATCTTATTACAGTACTAATTTAGCTGGTTCTTTACTTTTTGTGTTAAAGGCCAGGGTAGCGTAAGTTGGCTTTATCATGAATCCATGGGAGCCCGCGCGATTTTTTGCAGGGGAGGTCAGTCACGGCCGGGAGAGTTAGTTGTGTTACGTAAAAATATGTCATGGATTTATTCAAACCAATCACCGAATGCGATTAACACACTGTTATCTGTTCAGCATTCAAAGGCACGTCACTCTGTGTGCTCCTCATGTAGACCTAAACCTTTCGCAGTGGTCTGCAGTCTGCACTACATACCGCCAAAGAAAAGAATTTTAGCAAAGCAGAAGAAATTAATCCAGCCTAGCATACATTTCTGTGAATAAATTTTGCCAATAATACAAACTCATTTCTGAAGTTTGGGCTTTGGAAGAGTGTAATTATACTTAGAGGCCCGGAAAATTAAAAAGTTATGTGAAGCAACCTCAGCCAAGTAAGTCGCATACAGACCTAAGGTGGAAAAAATTATCCATTATATCCGATCTAATCTATAACTATATTTTGTAATATTTGTCATTTTCTACAACCACTGGAAAAGTGTAAGCGTAATACACGCCTTTCACTTTCACTTGCTACGGCGTCCTCGGCAGGCGCATCTGAATTCATAAAAAGTACATTACAAAATCACCCACCTACAAGACACTCCAATCCTCCCATAGAGCCTCCTATCCTCGTCAGTTATTCACAGTCCAACTACGCCGCTCAACCCGCTCCTCATCCGCCCTAACACTTCGCCCTTCCGTCACCTCATCGCCAAAAAATTTGCAAATCGCTCTATAGCCTTAGCTGTTCTGCTTCTGTTGAATGAACTCTCACCAGAATTACGAAAAATGTCAGATCCTACGAACTCACCAAACCTGACCTCTTGCCATCTCTCTACATGGCTTTCACTCAAAACATAAAACACTGCTCTTTCACAAATCTTAACCTGCTTCCTCTCTTCCACTTGCCTCCCTCGCCGCTTCAATTCTAGACTCCATCCACTGTAGCCGTCTGACTGCCTGCCAGGCCTGCCTGACCCAGTGTTTAATCTAGGCATCTCTTGGGGGGGGGGAAACTTCCCCTCCCAGGATTTATGTTTCCCCCTTCCCCAGAAAATTTTAACAAAATAATAATAGTTGTGACTTGCTGTTGACATTATAATATTATATGAACTATTATAAATTATAATGATATTATTTACTATTATATGATATAACGATATTGTATACTATTATAATTTATGATTCTATCATATTATAATGAGTATAATCACTGTTAACATTGTATTTGTTCACATATAAACTGGCTTCTAAATGGCTTCTCTTCAATGTTATCTTTAAAATTTCAAAATATCAAATTTCAAAATGTTTTGTTCCTTGAACATTTAGTAATGATATTATTTACTATTATATTATACAATGATATAATCTATTATAATATATGATGCTATCATATTATAATGAGCATAATATATTGTTCATATAATATTTATGCAAATATTATATTTGTACAACTAAATGGCTTCTCTCCAGTGTTATCTTTCAAATTTCAGAATATCAAATTTCAAAATGTTTTGTTCCTTGAACATTTAGTAATGATATTATTTATTATTATATTATATAATAACATACTATTATAATATACATGTATGATACTATCATATTATAATGAGTAGGCCTATAATATATTGTTAATATAATATTTGTATAAATATTATATTTGTACAACTAAATGTTATCTTTAAATGAAGTGGTATCTTTAAATTTCAAAATATCAAATTTAAAATGTTTTGTTCTTTGAACATTTAGTAAAACTACATCATTACTGCTTGGCTTCCCGATTCGATAGTTGAATCCTTCTTGCTTGGTTTGTGTACCATATGTAAACTATTTCTACTATTGGTTCATGGTGAGCAATTCAGGACCTTCTTGAGCAATAAGGATAAGCTGATACACTCCTACCAGCAGTGAAATCATAGAACAATTTTGCTAAGGTGACAACTTAAAATGCTACCTTTACATTGTGGAAATTCTAATTTTTTCCTGATTAGCGGAGGGGCACATCCCCCTCCCTAAACCCCTCCCTACTCGACCTTCAGCCTCTCGTTCATCCCCCAACACCTTGATTCCCCCTCCCCCAGAGCAGGGGGACTAGATTAAACACTGTGCCTGACCCTTTGCACTTAGACCCCCTGCCTATAGATTTTGTTTGACTGAGCGCCTGTGAATAATCTGGTTCCCGCGACCTATAGCTTTTGTGGGCATTGAAGTAATCGCGAGATTACGATTGCGATTACAAGTAAAAACTGCGAAGAAAACGGATTTTTTTGTGTGGAAGAAAGTAAAATTTAAATGAATATGGCCATCTATAATTCTGCTTGTCAATTTTTCTTATGCTCAGATTTAGGCGAATTGTTTATAAATTTATGCAGTCTCGACTGTCGAGTTTAGTTGTACTTGCCATCACATCTTCCAGCTGGTGACTTGGAAAACAACAGATTAGTTTAACTTACTTTAATGGCGGTCCACTAGATATTATCAATTTTATTAATTTAAAATTTAGTTACAATCCTCTGTATTCTTGAATTATAGGGCCTATAATATACAATGATGGGATCTCGAAATGAACGGATCTAGTGTCTCTTTCTCCTCCCAATCTGAAGCCCATAAATAAATATTATATATATGTATATATGTGTATATATATATATATGTATATATGTATATATATATATATATATATATATACAGCTGTCTTAATAATTAGTTGTCCTGTGTCTTATATCTATCTCCAAGTCCAACCACTCTCTCTTCAGTCTTGTAGGGTGATATATTGCGCGTGTCACCATCCTCCGCCTTTGAACTATGCAAAGAGAAACCCAAGCTATCTTTCAACAGCCAACACCTGCTTTAGCTTTATTCAGACCGAGAGAGTATACGGTTTCCAGTATCCTTGATTCTCTGGGCAGTCCTAAGGTCGCTAAGGTCAGAGCTGGCATTGGCCGGCTCTGGGTATGTGTTATTTCCATTAATTCTATAGTGCATCAACTCTGGGGTTTCTCGTCAACAGCTGTTGCTTTCAAACTCAGAGAGTAAGTTTCAATATCCATGATTCTCTTAGCAGTCGCATCATGATTTCCAGGGGGGTCACGCGACCCCCTGGACCTATGCTGCGGGCGCCCATGGACGCACAGACGACTTCACTCCGTCAAACACCTCCAACCGTGCAGGTAGGAACGGATTGTAATTACAGTTAGTAACTTATGTCGCGCCGGTATCTAATGCACAAGACATCAACCGATGGCGCAGCAAAACCAAGTCGTTATCGGGGCAATACATCCAGAAGATCAATCCGCTAAGATACAAATATGTTGGATATGTTGGATACACAAATTGTAAGTATTAAAACAGATGGGGCTCCAGTTTTGGCGTTCGTTGAACCTGATACACCGATCGTCGAAGGTATGAAACCTCCAGTGCCGAAAGGCATATATGAAACTCCAAACGACTATATAGGAAGTTTTGGTGTAGCTTCGTAATAAGCTGAATTCCCAGCGGGGTTAAGGTGGAGCTTGGAAGCCAACGCATCTTGGATCAGTTTTATATGAAATCAGTCTTGTTATCAAAACCTTAAACCTCAAGACCAAGACCAAGACCTTGAACCTCAAGACCAAGACCAAGACCAAGACCTTGAACCTCGAGGCCAAGACCAAGACCAAGACTTTGAACCTCGAGACCAAGACCAAGACCAAGACCTTGAACCTCAAGACCAAGACCAAGACCAAGACTTTGAAACTCAAGACCAACACCGAGAACAAGACAAAAAAATCACAAACATATTAAAAAAGTCAAGTCGGACTACTCGCTATTTTTATTAAAACATATGAGTCTTTTATTTTATTCACAAAAAAGGCAACTCCAAATGCAGACTGCAGAGAATTCCGAATTCGTATTTACAAAGTCCTTCATGTAAAATGTTATTCCAAATGCCTGTTGCATTAAAAAACAATTCGCTCAGAATTTTCTGACCAAGACGTGACCTGTGGGGCCTCATAAAAATTCTGCCATGTGAAAAATACGTTCTACAGGTGCTGAAATCACTGGCACACAGAGCAGCTTTTCAAGCACTTGATGCAAATGTACAAATCGTGAATCTGTTTTGAAATAATTCCATGGTAAATAACCTGAAATCAAGATAACTGTCCAAAACAACAGTAAAGCCTCATTCACGCCGTGTAAATACTAAACCAATTGTTTTAGTAATTATTGGAAAACAATTTTAAATTCTTGCGTTTTGTTAGATGACTGTTCACATTGTCAAAAGTCTTGGTCTTGGAAAACCAAGACCAAGACCTTGAACCTCGAGACCAAGACCAAGACCTCGAACCTCAAGACCAAGACCAAGACCAAGACCTTGAACCTCAAGACCAAGACCAAGACCAAGACTTTTAAAAACGAACTCGAGTGCACTCGAGACCAAGACCTTGGTCTCGAGGACAACAAGACTGTATGAAATACAGTACATTGTTAGCTACTTGTAGGCGTGGATTGTTAAGTAATATACAGCTTTGACTTACTGTGGTTGTTATGTTCATAGATGTCCCTATGTGGGTCCTTCAGTCTGGAACAGTCTTCCCCAGACCCTCCGCCAAGAGCTTCTTGTCCTTTCTCCTCTTCAGTTCCGTAGACACTTGAAAACCTTTCTTTTTGCCGGTTTTGGCAGTGATGAGGGTCGAGAGCGCCGCTGATTTGAGTGGCGCTATATAAATGTTCAATTACAATTACAATTACAAGAGAGAAAGCAGATTTGTTATTAAATATCGCTAATGAAAGCTACGAGGGGAGTGAGGGCCTGGATCCCGCGGATCCCGTTATTGTGACGCCAACGGAGACCCAAAACTTTCAAGCATTCTCATTATTGTTGCACAAGTGTTTACTAAGCACATTTGGAAACGCTTCATTTTTAGTGAGGTGGCTTAGCGCTGTATTTCAAGGTTAACGTTACCTGGCGGATAAAAGCACCAAATTTGGCAGGAGGATATCTTAGGGCCTACTAAGTAATTTTGGCCTAGGAGCCCTCTGAAATTCCTAAGCGTTTTTATGCAAAACACTAAAATTCAAGATGGCCGACGATTATGACGAAATATAACGTGTGGCAAGTAGTAATAGAATGGCCGAGCCTCAAAAATATTGATACAAAAGGTTTCTCAATTGAATTTGTTACCATTTAGAATGCTTATTAACATAGTAAAATTCTACTCTATTCTGACCATTGGAAAAGGGTAATTTTCAAGATGGCGTCCAAGATGGCTGCCGGGAGCTAAAATTGTCTATATCTCGAGCACTATTCAACCTAGAAAGGTCGTTTTGGTGTCTATCCGTAGGTTTCATTGCTCAGCATTCAGTTGAAAGCTTAGCGTTCAGTTGAAATAACTTTAATCACTTAATATATCATTTCAAGATAGCGTCCAAGATGGCTGCCGAAAGCTAAGATTGTCTATAATTATCTCGAGTACTATTCAACCAAGAAAGGTCGTTTTGGTGTCTATCCGTAGGTTTCATTGCTCAGCGTTCAGTTGAAAGCTCAGCCTTCAGTTGAAATAACTTTAATCACTTAATATATCATTTCAAGATGGCGTCCAAGATGGCTGCGGAAAGCTAAAATTGTCTATATCTCGAGTACTATTCAACCTAGAAAGGTCGTTTTGGTGTCTATCCGTAGGTTTTATTGCTCAGCGTTCAGTTGAAAGCTCAGAGTTCAGTTCAAATAACTGACAGATTCAATGGTCATACAGCTTACAGTCACATAGCCTACACATTCAATTCGTCACTACTCATTGTCATCATCCGACTCCTCCGGAAGGAACTTGTTATGTGGATTTTCACATTTTTGAATTTGGCACGGTTCACAGGCAGAAGTACATGGCAGTTCATTTCTTTTACAAGAGCAAAGGAGTGTCTTGCAGGAATTGAAGCAGTTGCACTGAGACCTTCGGTTGGAGGAAGATGTTCTGGTGTTACAAATGATGAAGCAGAGACAACCTTCTTGCTGAAGTTGTTATTTGGCATTTTCGCAAGGAAATCTGTGCACTTGTTACCAAAGTGGATAGTCATTACTTGGCATCCTAAGTCATGAATCACCTCTGTGGTCCGATTTGGGATGGTGAATGCGTTGGCAAATGACCGAAGGACAGTGGCTCCTTTTGCAAGTTTCTGGAAAGCGTTCTTTTTTTGCCAATTCCGAATATTCGAGAAGTCGTGTCGCAACCTATCACCGCGTGTATGAATAACAACAGAGGACAAAATGTCATTTCCCAGGATTTTGTTTTGTCTTCTCATATCTGAAGGAAAGACCCTTACAATGTGGCTTTACATAATAAGGGAGTAAGACATGTAGATCGGTTTCTTCGCCGATTAGCGTAGTTGTGTGTAGAAGAGATGTCTCTACTTCAGCCTTTACTATTTCTACGTCAGCATCTCCAGGTGCATTGACCACAGTGCAATCAGATCTTGTCACTGAGCAGACGTTGAAGACCTCTATTGGTCTGACAAGTGGACATGGAATGTCTCAAGAGCAGGTAGTCCTTTGGACCATGTCAATCCCCATCAGTAGAGTACAATATTCCAATGCAGGGGTTTACCAACCTATCATACTATCGTGCCAAGTTCAAATATGTGAAAATCCACATAACAAGTTTCTTCCGGAGGAGTCGGATGATGACAATGAGTAGTGACTAATTGAATGTGTACGCTATGTAACTGTAAGCTGTATGATAATTGGATTTGTCAGTTATTTGAACTGAACTCTGAGCTTTCAACTGAACGCTGAGCAATAAAACCTACGGATAGACACCAAAACGACCTTTCTAGGTTGAATAGTGCTCGAGATATAGACAATTTTAGCTTTCCGCAGCCATCTTGGACGCCATCTTGAAATGATATATTAAGTGATTAAAGTTATTTCAACTGAAGGCTGAGCTTTCAACTGAACGCTGAGCAATAAAACCTGCAGTTGGACACCAAAACCACCTTTCTTGGTTGAATAGTGCTCGAGATATAGACAATTTTAGCTCCCGGCAGCCATCTTGGACGCCATCTTGAAATGTATATTGTGATTAAAGTTATTTGAGCTGAACGCTGAGCAATAAAAGCTACAGTTAGACACCAAAATCACCTTTTTAGGTTGAATAGTGTTTGAGATATCGTCTGCTTAGAGTGCAAAGGTGCTATCTCCATTTTGGTCATTTTTCAGGAGAGCAAATCTAAACTTTTGATAGTTGCTACAAATCCAATAGTTTTTATGTGATTGTGATTTATAGTCATTTGGATAATAAATTATTTCCCTAGTTGGAATGTTGTAATTATTTTAAATTTTGTGACGCCTCGGCTTAAAAAATGCAAAATAACAGCAAGTGACCAACGACCACTTATGCTTGTAACAGATGATAGCACCTTTGCACATTTCAAAATATTTTCTTATCTGGAGATAGCTATAGCAAAGATCTTAGAGTCGTAGGCTATAGTTTTACAACAACTTAAATTTGCGATAAAAAATTACTTTTTCAGAAAAAATATTATAAAATAATAAATAATGATTTGTGTAAATTGCATTGATTTATTTGAACAATTTAGTAGAAAATTTAGAAGCTGAAAAATTTATTATTGGTACACGCTCGAAGTTCGAAACTAACGGTTAAAAATGATGTTGGCCCTTCATAATATTTTCAGCTGCATACAATTATAGAGTTAAGGAATCAATATTTGCAAAATCTTAATTTATATATTCTGTGACCATAATTGTTTCACTGATATCAGTTTCATGAAATTTGGATTTTACTTCAATATTTTCTCTTGACTATGAGATCCACCCACATCAAAGCTTACATCGGATTTCTATCGACACGCGAGATTCGTCGACATCAAGTTACCATGATTAAATGCAATAATATTTTCAGAATAATAAGTCTAACTAATGCAAAATGTTACGAACATGATTGTTAGAAACTTGCAATTTTCCTTTAAAATACTTTTGGATTAGTCTTCAGCACGACTCCGTATGTATACTAAATTAAACCATAGAACCTATTTTTTTGGTAAACGCATAGTGCAGTAGCTCTATTGGAGATAGAACCTTTGCACATTTCAAAACTAGGTTGTTGGAGATAGCCCCAATATTAAAACAGTTGCTGCGTTTTTATTTACACTGTGAACGATACCACCTTTTCACAGTTCAAACACTACATTGGTAGCAATAGAATAAAACAATTTAAAAAAAATTGAAAATTTGGAGATAGCACCTTTGCACTCTAAGCAGACGATATAGACAATTTTAGCTCCCGGCAGCCATCTTGGACGCCATCTTGAAAATTACCCTTTTCCAGCGGTCAGAATAGAGTAGAATTTTACTATGTTAATAAGCATTCTAAATGGTAACAAATTCAATTGAGAAACCTTTTGTATCAATATTTTTGAGGCTCGGCCATTCTATTACTACTTGCCACACGTTGTATTTCGTCATAAACGTCGGCCATCTTGAATTTTGGTGTTTTGCATAAAAACGCTTAGGAATTTCAGAGGGCTCCTAGGCCAAAATTACTTAGTAGGCCCTAAGATATCCTCCTGCCAAATTTGGTGCTTTTATCCGCCAGGTAACGTTAATTTCACTAAGCCACCTCACTATTTACAGACGAAAGACATGTCATTAAGGATAGGCGTATACCATGCAGGATAAATTGAATAATAACAATCTCTACTCTCGAGTCTCGACTGCTGAGAATTTTGCAAACATAAATTAAATCCTTAGAGCCTCTCAGAAACACCCTAAGTTTATATTTATTTAGGCCTACTAGCTTATATAATTATATACACACCATGTTTTACCGTGTCAATGAGGCAGATAGGATAGCTCACAACTGTTAGGCTCTTGGAAATCTGTTAACATCGGCTGCTAACCAGGGCTGTAGTGGTAAAATTAGAGGTGAGTATACGTACCGGTTAGGTTTCCTAAACAAATTAGAGGTGAGTATACGCTACAGTATTTTGTGAGTATACTCTACAGTATTTTAACATAAATTAATATAAATATTTTGTGAGGTGAGTATACGGTCTCTAGAGGTGAGTATTAGGGTGTCCCAAGACAAACAAGGGAAAAGAAATTTTTTGAAACTTATGACGCAGTCCCTCTAAAAAGTTTCTTTATGGTCCCATGAGAACACCTGCAAAATTTTATGACATTTAAAAAATATTTAGGGGTCCCCCAAGGCTCTTAGAATTGGGGTGGTTTGTCCTACATTATGTGTGATTTTTCTGAGTTTGAAAATTGTCATAGGATCAGACTTTGATCCCATAATAACATGCTTAGTACCATTAGAAAGCTCTTAAATGGTACAACCTACAAACAATGTCAACGTAATATAACCTTATTGTATATGTGAATAAAGTTTCAACTACGAAGAAGACAGAAAACATGCAAAATCGAGATTTCTTGGCTTCAGTTTGTATTTTGCAATAGTTTACATAAATCTCCCAATATATTATTCAATTAATACTCATGATGATTCTAGCTTCTCTTGTCAACGAAATAAGCTGCTCAACATCTTCAGCAGTGCTTTCTAAGTTACCATTCACCGTCAACAAAGCATTTTCATAGTGAAGCTGCGAGAAAACCAAGGATGAATTTCAAGCCTGTAAATCTGTCGTGCACCGGGAGGCAAGCTGCTATCTATGACACCACTGCAGTAGACGTGGACAGAATGCCAGTCCTGATTTCTTCTCAAGTTGATGGAAATACTATTACTTCTGGGTGTGCCAAAGTTGGCCTCTGAGTCAGGACAGATAGCAGTGATAGCAGTTCTGGACCTTTTGAAGCCATGGCAGTGCGATTTGCTGTCAGCATGTACTTTGACACAACGGCCTCAAACACCGGCAAAGCTAAGCTAATGGAGCTTGCACTCTTCTAGAGACAGCCATCGGTCATAATCTGCTGTGGATGGCTTGTCGACATCAAATGTTTAAAGTCCTGTTGTCTGATGCATTCGTATTGTACCTTGATAAAGTTTGTCCATCAACTGGGCCTGACATTCTGTTCTTCAACTGGTTAAGGGATAAATGGTCCGACCTGTTTCACCATAAACCCAAGCCTTTTTGATGAAAACGATTCTGTTATCTAGTTGATGGCCTGTGAATTACACGTTTCAACAGATTTGTAGTCAACATCTACATTCTACATCCACTCGTGATTCTCATGTCGAGTCCCTGCTGATGCTTGATGCTGCTGCTGTGTAGACACAGGACTGAAGATGATACAGCGTCATTCTTGGAACCTAAGCCAAGAGCTAGTGAACCCCTCTCTCTTCTCTCAGGATCTGTCTTCTGAAGAGAAAGCACAACTTATCTTGACCAATGAAAGATGATCAAGGATTGCATGTGGTTTGGTCTCTTCCCCGTACAATAAAGGAATTATCTATTTCTCGAAGCTTCTTCCGAGCTACCGCCATCGATAGCAGTTTTCTCGATATTCCAGTTGCAGAGTTGCTCGAAAGCCAATCATAATTTATAAGATCGTTTGTGAGTTTGTTAATAACTTGGCATGTGTGAATGAGAGTGCTGAAAGTTGTTTTGCTCTTATACAGTATGTAACGGTATTTATACAGTATGTAACATTATGTATACAGTATGTAACAGTATGTTCAACAATAACGAAGAACAGTTCAACAAGTTGTTGAAGCTGTTGACATAGGCAAGACTTTTCTAAGTGCAATCATGACAATCATGTAGATATGTAGAATGTAGATTGTAGAAATGAAGAATTAAGCACCTGAAGGTGTAATCAGTGATGAAGAATAAGCAGATGAAGGTATGGAGGAGCTGAAATTATGGCTTGTTGCAATATCAAAGATTTGTACTGATGATTGCTTCTAGCTATTAGTGGCAATAACGGATATTGCAAAAGACCAAAAATCTTAAGTTTTTTCTTAATTTTTGTACCATTTGATTGTAAAACCATACATATAATATCCAATAAAGTTACATACTTGTAGATTCTACTATTTAAGAGCTTTCCAATGGTATTTAACATGTTATCATGGGATCCAAGATTGATGTCTAAAAGCGTTTAGAAAATGGACACGTCGGGCGCAAATTATGCCAATATGGGGTAAATTTGAGAGTCTTGGGGGACCCCTAAATATTTTTGAAATGTCATAAAATTTTAAAGGTGTTATTACGGGACCATAAAGAAACTTTTTAGAGGGACTGCATATAAAAATTCAACAAAAAGTATTTTTGGGACACCCTAGTGAGTATACGCTGTATACCCGCGTGTACCCTCGACTACAGCCCTGCTGCTAACCCAACTTTTGAGTGCTTGCTGGAATAAAGATGGGATGAAAGTCAACCTAGGCAAATTTCCACCTGGATCTGAACCGCGAATTCCTTGCTAACAAGGTCAAGGTCAGTTCGCTGCGCTGTAAACTCGATGAAAAGCTGATGAGCGTACCCTCGCAACGGCCATTTTATCATCAGTATGAACATAAATCCACTTTGCAAATTTCAAATGTGTCCATTATCCCGGTCATTAAATCCGGATGCCATTTGTAGAAGAATTTTTATAGGACTACTTATTAAAATCAGCGACAGCTTCTTAACATAGGCCTACGAACTCCAAGGAAATTTGATATAGGCCTATCGAGTATGAAGCATAAAATGTATGGAAGGTCTTGCCAAAGACGCTTTGCAGAATATATCACGCAGCCCAGCCTGGTTATGATTGATGATGTTGCGACTGCCTATAATTATGTGTTGTGTATCATATCACAGCGACTATGTGTATATATATGTCTGTCTGATGTATACGTATGTATGTATGTATGTATGTATACATGTATGTATGTATGCATGTATGTATGTATGTATGTATGTATGCATGTATGTATGTATGTATGTATGTATGTATATACGTATGTATGTATGTATGCATGTATGTATGCATGTATAAATGTATGTATGCATGTATGTATGTATGTATGTATGTATGTATGCATGTATGTATGTATGTATGTATGTATGTATGTATGTATGTATGTATGTATGTATGTATGCATGTATAAATGTATGTGCGTACGTATGTATGTATGTATGTATGTATGTATGTATGTATGTATGTATGTATAAATGTACGTATGAATATATGTATGTATGTACGTTGAGACTACTTTGTATAGCGCATATTGGTAAGTCACAAAGGCGCTGTATCTGTGACTATCTAGCAGATCCAGACAAGTGCGTTTTGACATAATATATATATTTAGTTAGCAAGAGTCAAAGGCAACGGTACGCAAGTGCGGTGAGAGACTGTTCCAGGAGGACGTTCCAACACACGAGAAGGATTCTGATGACAATGATGGGCTCGAGTTGAAGTGCAACAATATGGCACCTGCATATCTCCATGGAACGAAAAGCGCTATGAGTGTAGTTGAGGATATACGAATGATGTGTGAAGGCCTATATTGTGGCCTACTATGGAGTGTGGAACTGGAGGAAAGAAAAGCCAGGAGGCATTGCCATGCAGGTCATCAGACAGCCTTGAAGCGGAGGGTCAGAGTGCTGCAGGTGTGTGGCCTCCACTGCATTTCTACCTGCATAAGTACCTAGGCATATTAGCTAAATGCATATCTATAGGTCTATCTGTTTTCTGGATGTAAACCAAATTCATTTGTCCATTGTTCAAATTTAGGCCACATAGGTAAAAGAAGTGGAACAGTGGCCGAAAGGCTAAAGTGTAGAGGAGCCTGTTTATACTGCTTACTTTAACGACCGTATTTGTTGGGCCCATGCACAGTGTCGTCACGTAGGCCTACAATAATATTCCGAGTATTTGGGTACAATTATTACTAAGAAAAAGGCAATTAAGTTTCTTTACATGACATTGTGCCATTGCTAAGACAGTATGTGCGTGGAATGCACGACGTAAACATTATGAGGTCGACATATGGTATACGAGAAAGGGTCACATAGGATCAGCGTTCGTGGTTTTTGTGACCTTGGAGAAAAATTGACCCAACGTAGGCAGGCTGGAATAATATATAGGCCTATCCAGTCTGAAATTTTCATTAGCACATTAGCCTGTGCTTCGTTCTTTAGAACATCAATGAATATTGAGAGGTGATAGCAGTTATTATAAAATCGATACGTCTTGAGATAGGGCGATAGGAGGAGCCAGTGGGGCTGGGACAGCGTGTCAGCGGATGGGAGTTTGTTACTAGGCCAGACGAGATGACAATGTGCTGCTATAGGCTCTCATTTTCTTTGTGTGATCATCGTTAATATTTTAGGTGGAGATGATAAAAAAAAATCAGCAAAATTTCAGTTTGCCGCCCTCTTTGCGGCCCCGAAGATGGTGCTGCAGCTAAAGGCAGCCGGACCATTCGATCGTCGCCCCCCCCCCTTCTTGGCTACGCCATTGAGCTGACCAGAAACAAGGAACCTCGAGATGTATTCTGCCGTGAAAAGCCAAAACACAGTAACTAGTAAGTGATAACAGTCATAGTTACTGTGTTTTGGCTTTTCACGGCAGTATAATTCAACTCTACGTCATGCGCAGCGGCCCGCTATGCGTTGGGCCATTATCCCTTTCCGCTCTAGATATACCAGTGATGTATGTGGGCCTAGGTTAAGCAGTTATGTCAACACAATGGAAGAATTAATGCGACACAACCGAATGCACAACAAGGGCACAGGCAGGCAGCCTAGATTCTGCTTGCGCCTGAACAGGTAAGCCTGTGCACGCTTACACCTTGCACGTAGACCAGTTAATTGCATTTGTCAGGGTTAACATATTGCTGCATTAAACAGTAGCAATACAGATCGTGAGAGGGAGAGAGCTGTTTTCAGTATATTATATTCCGAATTTCCGACAGGTAAGAAAAAGGATTCTACCGTCAAGAAACTGCATGAAGTAAAAGCGTTCGGAGAAAAATATCGTTTACTGCACACGAGGTGAAATTTATTGCCAGTTTCAAAGGGTACAATGCTATAGCTTTGTAAACATTGTTCTCCAGCTAGGCTTGATATACCAAGAGTTAGCCAGCATCATTAAGTTGTATGGCGACTTCATTTCTCTTTTGCCTCGGCGTATGAGGACGAGTGGCCAGTATAGGCCTAGCATAAATTATGAATTATTAGTATTATTATTATTTCGTTTATTTGCCCTGAGGTACTTGGTTCCCCAGCGTCTTAGATATTAATAGAGTGATGGATTATTATTATTATTATTATTATTATTATTATTATTATTATTATTATTATTATTATTATCATCATCATCATCATCATCATCATCATCATCATCGGCAAGGCATAGCAATGATCCTCGTTAAGATAGTAAAAATGGAAAAACTTCTTATTTCTATGTTAAACCTCTATTTTTTTATTTTAACCCAACATGAAACATATCCCTCGCCGATGCTAAACAATTGTCTTTAGCGCTGTATAGGTCCACAGACTGGAATCGACTGATAGGAGGTTCGAACCACACACTCTGCATTATGCAGTGAATCGGATACAGCCACACACAAGAGACGGACCTATGGGCGTTAACTAACCTTTGTCTAATCATTAGACTCTGATGACCAATGCGGAAACGTCGCTTAGCATTTCAGACTTAGCAGACTCTGCCTTGACATCAGCCACTGAACGGGGAATATCGCCCTGAATAGGCGGCGGTGGAGTGAAATGGGCCTCTAAATCTACTACCGGTAGTTTGTTTTACCGGTATTTATATAGTCGCGAACAACATGCTTGCAACTTGCCCTGCGCTTGACCTTCGAGTGGCGCTTTAGAAGTTTGGACATTACGAACATAGATATGCGACTAATATGAAGGCTGTTGTGAGGTCAGTGGCACTGTGAGAGGTAGGTCGATCAGAAGATGACGAGACAAGAGTAGATCCTCGGGGAATCATGGACTGCGAGGAAGACAAGCGAGTGGATGTTGGAGACTGCTGGAGTAGAAAGGAGTCTGCTTGGATTACTGAAGCAGAGGAAGCATTTCTATCTCTGGCATGTGCTGCGAAAGAGTGGAGGTTGCCTGAAGGAGATTATCCAAGTCACGTACCTGGATTAAGAACTCAAGGAAGACCTAAAATGACATATTTCGATTACATAAAGTCGTGGCTAAATTATGATTCGATCAGTTATTGAGGGAGACAAGAGAAGAGAAGCAGATGGAACAAAATTAGCCGTCGGTCCAATCCTCGGCTCGAGGACGGTTGAAGAAGACAAGACAAGTCACAAACACCAACAATATTGCGAGATTATTCGGCTGACTACATCCCTAGCTGTTTACTTGCACCAATAGAGTAGTGGTATTATTATCGACATTCCCCTTTCACTTACAATTCGTGTCGAATCATTAGTCCCTTTTCCTGTTACACGTACATGTCTCGGTCGAAGGCTGGCTGCTTAATATGCGTTTGCCTTTGATGGGTGCGTTTTATGACGGGTGCGTTTTCCTGTTGCTAAATGACTGTTGCCGTGTTTGCTCTTCAACCTCAGGGCGACTATAGTAACTGTTGTTCATAGATTCACGTGAAAATGAGCGATGACCTTAGCTTAGTTTATCTAACCCTAACTATTTATTACACAGACAGAGCCCTGTTAGTGATAATTATAATGATGGTTCGATAATTAACTGCTGGGGCAATTTAAAGTTCGGCAAATGCCTATGGTGACTTAGATCCTGTTCTATGACTACATCTCCAGCTCAGCTTCATTTGTTTTGCTGGATATATGTTTAAGCGGTTTCACTGGTGAAACTTGAGAGAGAAGAGATGCAGCAGCAGGAGGCATCAATGTCTGCCGCTGTGGGTGAAGTTCCACCCGGATCTGCCATGGTCTACATGCCATTTCAGACCAGACCGAACACTTACGACCGTTACAAACACAGGCAATCGATTGGACTCGGTGTGACTCAAATCCTCATCGGTATTCTCTGCATCATCTTCAACAGCGTTTGTTTGGGCGTGTCTTACTACGCAAGCAACGGATTGGGTGCTGTTGGCCACGGATATTGGTGTGGAGTATTGGTAAGCACGTCTAGTTCATGTGGCAATAGCAGTAAATCAGTGGCTGTCGACAGCTTTGTACCTTTTCTATTGGATGTGTTCATACAATCTTAAAACTGAAGACAGGTCTTTCACCGACACAGAGGCCCTTTCACTGAGGCCATAACGTTGTACAAATTGTATTGTATTGTATTGTATTCGGATATTTATAAAGCGCTTCTAGCGGGAGGGCCATTCAGAAGCGCTCCCAGTGCGATAGACCCCGAGAGAAAAAGCAAGTTTTAAGAAAGGTAAAAGAGGAAGAGACGCTACCTGAGAGAATAGAAGAACGAACAAACGGAGGAAGCCCATTCCAAAGAGCAGGGCCAATGGAAGCAAACGACCTAGATTGAGCCAGTGAAGTCCTGACACGGGGAACGAGGAGGTCCAAACGGTCAGATGAACGAAGAGGACGAAGAGAAGCCGCAGAGTGAGGGCGATGAAATAAGTCACATAAATATTTTGGAGCGAAACCAAGCTGAGCCTTAGAGACAAGGATGAGGACCTTAAATTGGATGCGGGCAGAAAGCGGGAGCCAGTGCAGTTCTTCTGCCATAAAGGTGGTGATATGAGAGAATCGAGGAAGACGGGCAATTAATCTAGCAGCAGCATTGAGAACGGACTGAAGAGGAGCAAGACGGACTTTGGGAAGACCAATGAGGAGGGAATTGCAGTAGTCAAGTCTAGAGCAGACAAATGCATGGACAATTGAAGTGAAAATTGGAGATGACAGAGAGCGACGGATAGCTCTAAGGCGCCTTAGGTGAAAATAGGAAGTGCGAGTGAGTTTGGAAATGTGTTCAGTAAAGGTGAGAGAATTGTCAAGGGTCACTCCTAGATCACGAACGCTAGACGAGAAAGTGAAAAGCGGAAACCTTTGAGACAGCACAGCAAAGTCGAGTTTTTTAAGTTGCTGAGGAGTGCCAAACCAGATAAACTGGGTTTTTGACGAATTGAGGGAGAGGCGATTGCAAGACATCCAGGTATGAAGATCACGAGAAAGAGCTTCGATGCGCTGAACAAGAAGAAGTTGAGAGGAAGGAGGCCCATGGACATAAGCCTGGACATCGTCAGCAAAGAGATGGCCTGAAGCCCCATGGATGGGGAAGAGAGAGGGGATACCAGCCGTGTACAAAATAAAGAGGAGAGGGCCCAGAACAGAGCCCTGCGGAACACCGAGTTTAATAGGGACCCACAGAGTTCTAGATTCACCAGAGATAACCATCTGAGTGCGTTGACAAATGTGTGGTTGTCGATCATTTGTTTGCCATCGAAAACGACACTATATTATAGCAAGAGCTAGGTCACCAGTACGCTGATGATATTCAGTTGTACATGCCATGTACAAGTCATGTACAAGTCATGTACAAGTCAGATGCATTTTTCTTGTGTATGCCTAAAATACGAGCAAATCTGACTAAAGTCAGGGTTTGAATTGTTGTAGGTTTGGGGGTTGGGCGTTCAACCCATAGTCTTTCTTAGGACCCTCACAGTTAAGTCTTCATTGCACACCCCAGAGGTGTCGTTTCCAGCCACCAGTTGTGCTAGTGTGATTTAGCATTATTTGACTGAGTCTCTGACAAAGAAAAGAAATTTCCATGGTGTATCATGTATGCATTTTGAATTTTCTCAAAAAAGGAATTGATTTTGATTCGAGTATGACTTGCAAAACTGCTATAGCATTGAAATCAGTGCTTTCAAATTTCGTTGACAACAGTTTGAAAAATACGGATAAAATGTTCAACCCCGCAAGTTTTTTTTCTACAATTCGCACACTGACTAAAGTACAAAAAAGCTGTCCTCAGGTGCTCGGGTTGAATCCGTCGAAGGTAGGGAACTTATCCTACAGAAAGAATTGAATTTGAAATTTCTTAAAACAGTTATTTAAGCAGGACGCTGGTCCTTTCTGGGTCTGCCTCTTGAATCCCAATTAGTCGTACACAACCTGTAAAATTCGTGTGTAAGGAGCTTTTCTGTATACATGTAGGCCCTATGTAAAAGTTGATATGTTAAATTTTCTGGGATCAACAAAAAATGATTGATTGAGTTCGAATATGTTTTATGTGAGAAATATTGTTTCTTTCTGTTTGCTTCCTTAGTTCACGATTACTGGTATTTTCGGAGTAATCGCCGGCAAAAAGAAAACCAGATGCAAGGTATGATATAACCTACGAGATAATACAATAGAGAATTTTTTAGAAATTAGCTTATACGCACCCATTTGCACTGGCGGCGATCTTGTTTGACAGGTGAGGGGGACATGGAACACTTTTGATCTGGTCAAACAAAGGTGAAAAAAATAAAAACTTGTTGACCTTTTTCTGGTGTTTCTTCAAAATGTGGGGTATAGTGTTTTCCCCCTCTCTTAAAGGTCGGGGGTCTTGTCCCCCTCGATCCCCGGGATCGCCGTCCATGCCATTTGATTCTAGCCTTTTGTTAAGCATAGTTCCTTAAGAAAGGCAAAGCAGTCTTTGTTATCAAAACAAAAGAACTGGAACACAGTTACTGAAATAATCTATTTAGTTCAATTGTAGTGGTAGTCTCATTAATTCACCATATAAGCTACGCTTGTGTAAAAAGCAATCTTTGTCCCGATGATGTCATTTAGTTTACCTTTGATTAAGGGACTTAGGCCCTAATTGCAACTACCTCATCAAAATTTCTTCGCAAAAAGTTTGTGTTGATTGTTCGTATAGCCTTCCATATTGCTTAGGGCAACACTTCCTAACTTAAACGGTTTGATAGGTTACATCAAATTCTCATAGATAGATTTTCATAGATAAACTCCCATATGAAATTCTCATAGCCTAACTGTGTTAACGTGCTTTCAGATCGTAACCTTTATGGTGTTGTGCATCATCTCGGCATGTTTTACCATCGCCTTGTTGGTCGTTGGGATCATTGGAGCTCTAACGACCCGAAACTATGACTGCCCGAGATATGGATATTACTACGACTCTTATTATTATCCCTATTACAGTGCACCTTGCTATGGCGGGGTAAGTTTCTTCACTGATTGGCGATTCTTGTTCATCTCGCTACGATCAGCTGTAAAGTACCTATGGCCTAACATTCTCAATACAGCAGAAATTTTAATTTTAAATAATCTAAGCACATCTGCAGTGTTTTATCCTTCAGATAAAGCACAACTGATAGCGATGCATGTATAGAGATTGTTGAATTGTAACACGCTGGAACGATGATCAGAAGGACGCGGGTTCGATACTCGAGACACATTACTTCAAGCTTGGCTATGGGCCGTGTTGAACTTGTCAAAGCGCGCTTGTAACGACATGTGTCGTGTTACGGCGCTGTAGAAATCGTCGTATTCATCATCATCATCATCATCATCATCATCATCATCATCATCGATGCCCGCAAGCCCCATAAGGTTGGCTCAGCCTTGCATTCGCTAGAGGGCGACTGTAAAATTGAGCGGTAGGACAGATGGGCGCCGTTCATGGCTGCCGTATATACAGTTAAATTCGGCTCCTGTAAAACTGTATCTGTTAAAACTATATATCGTGTAAGGCTCTGCTGAGCACCGGTTGAGTGGCGCCATAGCAAGTACTGTGCGAAGATGAAGATGATAGAAACCAATCAAGACTAAAATTACATACGACGTACAGGATGTATAAAAGCTGACTTACCTGAAACAGGAAATTTTTCGACTTCATTCATTACTTGCCTTTTAATTTGTTGCTGTAGGACTTACAACATCAGCACAGTTTAACCATCAACAGAATTGCACTTTTAGGCTAATTGATTAAATGCTCGTATACGTTAACTCTGTGATTCATTGTTCCCGTGTTACCTTCCTAGTCTGCTCCAACTTCCTACTTCTTCTAATGAACATTATTTTGCAGAATATTTTACTTAGACACAACAGAAGCAGCTGACAGAAGTTGGTGAGCCTGTGGTATTCTAATTCCTCATTTGTGATTAACTTGCAGTCAAACTATGGAGCGATTGTGGCCATGGAGTCGTTGCTGGCTATTTGTGGTTTCATAGAAGCCATTGTGGCCATTTGGGGATCGGCCCTCTGCTGTGGTTCTGGAGTTTGCTGTTGCTCGAGTCCAATGGTGAGTAATCCGAAAACGATGAGGATTCATAATAAAAAACACTATTACTATTAATAGGGATCTACTGCTACTACTACTATTACTACAACTACTACTACTACTACTACTACTACTACTACTACTACTACTACTACTACTACTACTACTACTACTACTACTACTACTACTACTACTACTACTGCTACTGATAATAATAATAAGAATAAGAATAACAACAGTAATTAACAGTAATAACAGTAATGATAATAACAATAGCAATAATAATACTTATCATTATTATTATCATCAACATCATCACCGTAATTGGTAATTGATTGTTTTATAGCATTTGCCCTATTTCATCTATGTTAAAGCCTGAGACCGGTGCAGAAATTTGGTTCGAGATTTCTGCTCCATCTGAGCCCCTAGCCAACTCAGCTATAATGAGTACACTGACCGTACACTATCGGTGGGAAGATGAGACGGAAAGGGAGAGGACTGTCTATCTGCCGTCATATGCCGAGCCTAAGAAAATGAAATCGCCGACACTTCATACTCATGGCTGCCTTAATGTAAAGCAGTGCAATTTAACCTAAGTTAAAATTGTTTATTGATGACACGCATACCCTCAGAGGGTACTTACGGTCAAATTATCCCATGCCAACGGCTTTGAATCAGTGTCACGAGCTGTTAATAACATTCCCATTGTTGTCAATTTATGACTAATTACCGATAATTTGCGTATATTAGTCACGACTTAAAATAGACATTTTATGA
Organism: Allolobophora icterica; assembly: GCA_963556255.1. Lineage (NCBI taxonomy): Eukaryota > Metazoa > Annelida > Clitellata > Crassiclitellata > Lumbricidae > Allolobophora > Allolobophora icterica. The sequence goes on along the minus strand of OY744607.1, from coordinate 33,253,546 downwards.
CATAAGGCATTTTCCAGCATCAGTAACATCAAGATTGATTGCTGAATGAATGAATGAATCTTGATTATGACTAAGACCTGTCCTACTTCGAACGGCAGTGATTGCTGTGACCTAGCTGAACCGGACAGCTTGAGTTTGATGACTGATGAGACGCAAACTCCATGGACTGTTATTCATTATCGACGGAAGGAATCTTCTTAGAGTGACATTGATTAATATGCCCCAGGTAAAATCATCGTCAGACAAAGAGATCTTTTGTCTTTGATGGATCGACATCAGCTGATCATTTCAGCTGCAATTTATACGCAGCCAAGATCTCTTGAATTAACAGGCATTCACAGGTAACCTTGCCGAGACATAACGTGTGCAGTAATAGAAAGATAGAAAAGAAGGTCAACAATAAATGCTGCAGATTTTGACCGGCGAATGTTTGAATATAGGTCCATCAATGTACGCAACCACGACTGTGATGTATAAGGCACAAACGATGGTGCGGATGACAAAACAAGTGAACAAGCACCGTAGAAAGCACTTTGATTGGGAGTATCTAGGCACATACCAATGTCTATATGTCTTGCATGTTGTATTGCAAAACATAAACTTTCTATAGTTGTTTCAACTGGTCTGAGGTGAGGTTATTTTACCCCAGCCCAGGTCGCCTCCTACGCAATAAACTGCATTTGTCATCGGCCTTTAAGAGCAAACTGAACCAATTTTAAGTATGAAACTGTGTTTTCAGATGGTTTTGCCATCGGCTGGCTATTTCCCACACACTGGACAGATGATCTATATCAGCCAGGCACAAGGAGGACCTTACGTCTACGCACCACAACCTTCCTTCTCATATCATCAAGGTTAGACAATTAGCGATCATTGCTTCAATGAAAACTTTAAATACAAATTCTTTGACATTCTATTTAACTGTTACGGTATATTCTACTGATTGCAACTCGACTCTATGCAACGTATTTACTTCTTGTAGGCATGACTCAACCTCCTTCCTATCCGCATACGAATTGGGTTATGCCAACGACCAACATAGGTCCAGTGTATGGCCAAGCGCCCCCAGAATATATGGCCAACCAGGCACAACCGCTTTGGACGATTCCGCCTTCAACAACCAGCCAAGGTCCATCGGCTGCTGAGGCGCCTTCAACAGACCCCGGCTTAAAATCAGATGAAGGAAAGTGCTGAACATTGATGTAGAACCGAGCACATTCTGAGGACATCCTAAAACTCCTCGTCATTTTCTGTGTATAGAGGGTTCGAAAATGAACCATGCGGTGGACTCAAACACTCGATATTGCTTAGAGCTAGAACATGTCTATACTCATATATTGGACATCAGTCAAATATGAAATCTTTTTTCATTTGCTAATGCTGTTTTGTCTTTTATACAATAACTCTGAGGAATATACAATACAGTATATCATGATCTAAAGATATGTACTTATTCTGAACTGAGCTCGAAATGTTAGCTCGAATTACAGAAGCAGTTAAAGATTGCAATCCTGTATTAATTCTTTTACATTTAACATGTTTTCCTAGCATTCTGAGTACCTGTGCTTTTGGCTGTAAACCCAGACATGAGTTGTACACCTATGCATATCATCAAAGCGATGAAAATATTGAAAATATTTGAGTAGATTTCTGTGCATTGTTTAGTGATGAAATTTCACTTCTTAGTGACATTAAATATTCATAAGGTTGGAGTAAAGAACACATTCGATTGGGTTCTCTTGAAGCGGCGCTATATAAATTTCTAATAACAATTACAATTAGAATGCGGAACGCTTCTGTATAAAGAAAAAAGATATGCGTGTAAATGGTACAAAGTCATCAACTGATTCATCGGTTAGTCACCGATGAATTAGCTTCTGTAAAATTATTATTCAATATTAAATCTCTAAGAGTATACCGCGTTGTTTGATTGTTGCAATATTATTGTTTTTATTGAAGGCATTTGACATCAGCTGCGATCAGGCCCTAGTATGCCGATCACGTGAATTTTACAGCCATCGGCAGTTGATTCAACAGCGGCATGCACTTGAAATAGTTGAAGTGTTTGTGTTGACGCTTCGTAGATCCATTTGCTCAAGTCTTGCGTGTCTATTAAAGTAGTTTGCACTCTGGCACTATGACAGAGACTTCGATGGTTGCCACACGTTTCCTTACCTTCACGTTGCCCATAATTATGGTCCAGAAAGGAGGTCGGAAAGATATTGTTTAGGTGCCACGTATCGAACTGTCTATCCTTAGACCCTCCGCGGTTGTTCATTTCGTGCAACCGTAGAGCAAGACGTACAGGCATGGGCGGCGATCTAGGGGGTGGCGGGGGGACAAGACCCCCCACCTTTAGGAGTGGGGGGACACGCCATACATCTGCCCCCCAAAAAAGTTTTCAAGAAAGACTAAAAAAGGCCAGCAAATGTAATTGCGTGTAAGGGTTTTTACAGCCTTTTTTGACCAGACGAGGTAAAAATAAAATTTTTCACCAGAAGTGTCCCCCGAAAATTATGAGAAAGCAAGAAGAAATTCCTAAGAAAAGTCATAGAATTTTTTTGGGAGAAGAATTTATAAAAAAAAGTCTAACAGTGAGGGATGATGTTTTGGAAAACAGGTAATGACATTGTTAAAAAAGTAAAAAAAAGTCGTAAAAGAGGTGAATGACTAAAAAAGGTCATCAACTTTTTTGGGAGATGAAATCTAAGTTTTTTCGAGATGAATTCCTAAAAAGAAATTTTTGGGGAATTCCTTTAAAAAGGTCATCGACCAGACCATGGCCGACTTTGTCCCCCCCCCCACCTCTCAGACAAGATCGCCGCCACTGCGTACAGGCAGGAAATACAGCACAAACAGATTTATCGTTTTATTCGGCTAAACTCTTGAGCGCCATGTTTGTTTGCTTAGAGATACGATAGACGACCTGGTTCTTTTGATGCGTCATTTGATATCCGAATCACCGGTAGGCCTATAGGTGCTTGATACCTGGCAATCCAGGTAGGCTAGCTAACGGCATCAAATTGCTCCACTGCATTCCATGTGGATGCAGAAATGTGTGCCCCGAGTATATGGTACAGAAATCCATGCTTCACAGTGGTCTGGAATTTTCGTCCTGCCCCAATTCATTCCAGACCGAAGATCCTGACATTCACCTCCATAGTCCCTAGTGCTTGGAAACACCTCGAGCATTTCTGGCAGTAAGGAGATATATCGTATGTAAAATTCTAGTCTCCTCCAACTGAGTATGTCACCGACGATGTACATTGGAAATGACACTAGAAAGCAGCTCAATATAACACCGACACTTTCAAAACTTCGGGCCTTGCTGTCCTACTGCTATGTTAATTAATTTGATAGGACTTAATTGGCTTCAGGTTTGCAATCCTAGACCATGGCCTATTCACCCCTTTGCCGAAGTTTCTACAAAAACATTTAAGCCTACGTTTTTCATTTTACGTTTCATTGTTTTTTCCTACAGATCGAGTCCGTGACTCTAACCAGATCATTATGAAGAAGCAGCTAACATCAAAAGACATTTGTAAATTACTTTTTTAATTAAGGTCAATGTATTATTTTTACGCATTGAATTGGAGTCTCCATATGGTAACATATACAAATCAACAGAAGTTCTTGTTTCCAGGCTTGCTTGTTGCATAAGAACATCCTGCTCCTTGAGTTTCTTCTTCCGGTTCTCTGCTTCAGGTCCGAACGCCCGACTTCGCCACTCCTCCAGATGCTGGGCCTCTTCCTTGAGTCTGCTGTATCCATCCTCCATCATCCAGTCCAGCATTATATGTCTTGGTCTTTTTCTTGTCCTCTTCCCCTCCATTCTTCCCTCTATGACAGTTCTTTGTAGGGAGTCCTCTCTCCCTCTCTCTCTCTCTCTCTCTCTCTCTCTCTCTCTCTCTCTCTCTCTCTCTCTCTCTCTCTCTCTCTCTCTCTCTCTCTCTCTCTCTCTCTCTCTCTCTCTCTCTCTCTCTCTCTCTCTCTCTCTCTCTCTGTCTCTCTCTCTCTCTCTCCAGCGTCTGTCCTATCCACTTCCTTTGTCTTTCTCTGATCGTGTGTAGGAAGGATCTTTCTTCTTGAGTTTATAGAATTATATTTCATATGTAAATTAAAATACCTAGATTAAAATGCTAATTTCAAAGGCCTCTGGTCTCAACGTTGCTAAAGGGCTCCATTGTCCTCCAGTGCATATTTTAACTGTATGACTAGTGGGACAAATGTCCCAGTAGTTTTAAGATATGTCCCAGCAGTTTGGGTGATTTGTCCCAGGTAAAGTGGCTAAAACGGGTTCCAGTTGGTAGCAAATGGTCTAAAATGCATTGTCGTGGTCAACATTGTCCCAGTAGTCCAAATCCGTTAAAATATGCACTATTGTCCTCTCTCTCCTTCTACGAATAACCTTGAATTTCCACCTGCTTATGTTACTGAATCAAGTTATTGCGTCATTTTTATGTACCTAAATTGAGAGCTCTTGCAACAAACTAGGCTTCTCAGAATTACATGTAGAAAGCCTGTTTACTTTGGCCACCGATGCCAACGCCCATGTTAATGTAAGTGCACTGTAGCACACTTGCTGACAGATTACTATAAGGCCTACAAACAGTCATGCACCAGCCGTTGATGTGTCATTCAAATCAAACGAACTGTCTCAGCGTGTTTCTGTTCTCAATGTTCCAGCATTACTTGGCAAGCACTCACAGCCAGAGGCGCCGGCAGAGCGTGACGCACTGGACGCACGTGCGTCCACCAACCATATCAAATCCACAAAAGGATTAGGCCTACGCATCGCATCGATATTTTTGACAATTTCACTTTAATTTTGGTTTATCATACAGTATGTATAAATAATATCATATGACACTGATATCATAAGCATGACTGTGTTACACTGTGCTTTTGAGTCACTCTGAGTCATTTTCAGTGTATGACTACGAGTGGCAGACAGCAGGGGCGGCGCTACACCAGGGCGCGCCAGGGCAAATGCCCTGGTAAAAAAGTCTTTGCCCTGGTCGATGCCCTGCCAGAATTTTTGCCCTGTCCAGAAGTTGTTCGGGCATATTTGTTATATCCTGAGATATAAATTCACTTAATTCACTGAAATCAGTTAAAATTTGCTTTACAAATGTCAAAAGGCGTTCAGCTTCCCGGGGCTTCGCCCATCTGACCTGACTATAGACAAAATATAATAGCGATGGGGGGATTTATGGCAAGTGCGGTAGCGCGATCATAATATTATATGGTCACCATTGAAGCTCGCGCTACCGCGCTCTCCATAAATCGCCCTCTGCACTGGTTACTTGTATGACTGCCCTGGTTACAAAAAATGTCTGGCGCCGCCACTGGCAGACAGAGGACGGGCATGCAAGGGAGGAGACGGGAGGGTGTGCGTCCAATTTATTAAAGTCTGGCGGCGCCCCTGCTCACAGCTCTCACTAACCAAAATAATTGTAAGCTTTTAACTAACCAGCAGAAACAAAACGGACTTCTGGCTTCATTGTTGTGCAAGTAGGGTCATGGCCTCAGGCACCAGGTGTGCGCATTATTTCATTTGCAGTTTGCAGCCTATGATATACGCCACCCAGGACACATGCTGCGTGCAGGGCCTCAGATAACTGCACAAAAAGTAAGCTCCGCTATTGGTTATACTTGCGCCTAACACGAAGTACAGAAAACGTTTTCTACCGTTGCCATTGTAAGGTTGAAGACAGGCGTTTAAATAACAAATTGTCGCGAACGACTCAACAACTGCATAGTAAAGACGAACTTCAATCAGCTGAAGATTTTTATTACTTAATAATTAAGAGGCAGTATTTAGTTTCGCCGTTCTAAAACGGTGCATGTCTTGTCTATGTTGATTTAATCCAATGCACATGCACTCCACTATCACATGTCTATGCGTCAATATTTGTCTTCCTCGTTCAGAGGCGGATGTTGAGTTCACACGTCCGTCGGATACAGGGTCGAAAGAAACAAAATACAACAGACAACCGTTGCATTTAATATAACTGACCACTGTTACAATCGTGTGACATTAAAAGACATTCTGAACGCCCCTCCCGCTCTTTAATTTCATCGGACTGTTCTACTAGCTTACGCATTGGATTCCAGTGGCCTACTGCAACTCACTTTTCTTTGGTATTACTAAGGGAGAGCTGCACAAACTATAACTGGTTCGAAACTCTAGCTCATGCTTGAGCTGTAACATAAAGCTGCTAAGTGTCATCATCATCGTCTTCAACACCATCATTATCATCATTATTAAAAGTGACTTTTATAGTCTCAGCGTCCAATGCACAAGATATCAAATATATTGGTGCCTGATTTAATAGATTGCTCATATTGTTTGTATTGTGCGAACAATTCAACTAATATGAATCTCTGTTGACCATTGACTCCATTGACCACTGACGCTGTTTGACGCACCCTATTCTTCGAAATGAAAGGACATGGAATAATGAAACTAAAACTAGCGAAAGGGAGAAAAGAGCGAAGTTGCGATGTTTTTAAATAGACGGTTGCACATGGAGACAACAAACACCTCTGAGTAGCTGCTTCCGGTTCATTTCTGAGTCGTTCAGTTCTTCCAAACTAGTCATCTTAACTAACCCTTGTCAAATTTGAAAGTTTCGGTTAGTAGGCCTAATGAAGAAACCCCTTTCTTGTATCCAATGACATTACATGATATACAGCTCTAGAGAAAGTTCACTTCAAGAGGACGGCCCAATCGCAAGGAGTATACTTGTCTACTGATATCCTTGCATACAACACATGTGGATTATGCTATGAACAGTCTGACTACAGCACAATCATATACACAGAAGATGAAATTGGTGACGCCACATCTGACGCATGTCATAAATATAACAACGAAATCGAAGAGAGTCAAAGGGAGGAAATGTCACGTTAGAAAAATCTCACTCGCAACCAAAATAGCGAGAAGTCCGTTATTTAGACGAGGACCTGATGGGACATCGTGAGCGCTGCTGTACGCCCAAAATATCATTGCCGGTCATCGGGCATATCTGTTTGTATAGACCTAATAAAAATCTACTAGCAAGTATAGCATACTAACCTAAGCTCTATACAAGTATATGTCGGCACTATAGAGTCCAATGTAAAAAGGTATTTTCATGTGTAAGTCAGTTGAAACCAACATGCTTAGCTAAGTATGTTGGTTTCAACTGACTGACACATGAAAATACCCTCTTTGCGAGTGGGGGCCACGTTCCCTGGCTCCACGTGTGCCGACATCATTGCTCCCAAGACACCGATATTGGACGAACTTGCAGGTCTACTTCTGCCGAATTTAATTAGGCATGCAAGACTGGTCATGCATAGTTAGTAGGCACTGGCTATGCATGAAGCTTCTTTCCGCTTGATCAATATCTCCGCTGCACAGAAGCAGTGTGTGGCCTGTTACGTACCCCCCGCCCCCGATGCAAACGTCGCCTGCACCGCCTGAGGTGAAGTCATACTACAGGCACAGGTATTATTACTGCGCAGGTTCATACAGGTAAACTCTGCTACTGGTCATGTTTACACCTAATAAGAACAGCCTGAACGTATAATACTCGGCAATTGTCACTGCAGGGTTCAGTACGCATCTTTGAGGGGAAAGGTTTTCGACTACAGAAACTAGTTAGAGGAATTATTGAATAATTATATTATTGATTAAGAGGTAAGACTAATTTTTGATAAGAAAAAAAACAATGCTGGATGAAAGTAAATATAATTGATATCATGTGCAAACACTCCATCATATGCTTATACATCGTCATTTATACCTCCTCGTTCAGCAACTGAGGGCGTGGTTCCGTTACGTTCTGGTGCATGTCCGAAAATCCGAAGACAACTGACAAATGATAAATGACAATTGTGTAACCTAATATTATATTCTTTGTCCTCATCGGAAAATTTGAATAGCAATTGTTGAGGCACTTGGGCAGATAGACCCCTACTTCCTTTTTGGGTTTTGATATAGTATAAATTCTTAAATTTATATACTGCCAGCATCTAGAGACAAACATGCGATGAGGTTTAATCGATGATGTCTAGCTCTGACTTAATGATTTTCGACCGGAATTCTCTAAAGGATTAAAATGTTAGACCAAGGGTTCTTAACCTTTTTTGGCACACGACACACCTTAACTTGCAAACCAACCTTGGCGACACACCATGCAATTGTCATATGTGTATGTTGTTAAGATGTTAAAATAAGACTAGTTATTTATTTACTATTTTAAACTGTAAACATTTTTAAAGAAGGAAAATGTTAATATTGAATCCTTCCTAGTTTCTACGTCAACTTAGTAACAGTTAATGGGATTTTTGTTTCTGGATTTTTCTCTGGATCATTTTAAAACGAGGATCCACAGTTTCTGTAAGTGCGATACGTAAACAGACTGAGAGGGCACCTCCGACCAGTTTGTTGTTCTTTGTGTTCAGTGTAAAACCCTTGCTCAGATATTAGGAACTGTAAAATGAAGCCAACTCTTTGATAGATTTGCTCGCCAGTGTTTGTAATGTTCTTCTGTGTACGTCTTAGCCCAGGAGTTCTTGAGGATTGCTTATGCATATCCTTCATTCTAGATTTCTTCTTTATGTTTTTTTCTTGGTTGGTTTACTAAATCTAGCAGTGACAGCAGCATCGTTTTCGTATTCATTACTGTTGCTAGAATCCGTCTCATTGCTACCAAAATCTGATTTCGCATCATCACTTGTAGAGATTCGCCAATTTTTAGATTTATTCTGATAATTTATCCATTTAGAATGTTACGGTAATGGATAATAGTTTACATCGGCGGGGTCGCAAACGTGTATGGGCCTATACTGTATAAGATGAACATCATGGCCGTCCCAGATTGCGATATAATAGAATAGATTAATAGGGCACTACGAATTCTCGCAGCCTACGTTCGCTAAACTTTAAGTGATGATGAGTTCTCTGCCCGAAGGCAGGTTCAATTGGCTTTATGCCACCCGGGGATGAGATGAGTGAGGTGATTTTCCGTTGCCTTCCTCACAGACAATTGTGGGTGAGTAACTTGTCCAAGGTCGCAACGCAGTGGCTTGAGGTAGTTTCGAACCTGCGACCCTCCGGTTACAAGGCACAGAACATACCACTACACCACCGCCTCTCACTTTAAGTAAGTGTAATGCAAAAATGACGGACGTAGGCTGTGAGAATTCGCGACACACCAATTTTTCGCGACACATCAACGACACACCATGCTTACGCGACACACTGCCAGTCGATTCGCGACACACCTGTTAAGAACCTTTGTGTTAGACAACGGTTTCCCTTGAAGCGCTGTTGACTGATACTTTATCATTGTGCATTATGATTTTGACGGCATAGAAGTCCGTGGACAAGATTAAAAACTGCAACCCTGTTCATTGAGGACTTGCTCGAAGACAATCTAGACTATGTACACTTTATGCTCAAACCCTCGACACTGTATATTTTGACCACCTGTCGCCGAATGGCGAATGAAGATGGTCCTACTGAGCGTACAGCCTTAGAATGCTCATTACAAGTACGATTGGCAGACCAAGAAATGTAAATCACTAAGATTCAGATCGCAACATATTTATTCAATGTTCGCCCTCCCCCAATTTTAATAATAGTAACATAGGCAATCATGTGTGACAAGTCAAGCGCAAATGCGATAATGGGATATGATACAGTGAGTGATAGAATTTTGAGTGTAAGATTCAGAGGAAGAAAGGTCAACATAACCATTATACAGGTATATGCTCCAACATCGATATCGTTAGAAGAGGAACACGAGGGTTTTTACACCAGCCTGCAAAGTACAGTGGACAGAACTCCGAAGGGCGACGTACTAGTGATCATAGGTGACTTCAATGCGAAGGTGGGTCAATGCACCGGAGGCGATGGAGACACATTAGGTAGTCATGGCCTGGGTGAACAGAATGAAGCAGGAGAAAGACTTGTTGAGTTTTGCAAAGGGAATGGCTTAGGAATTATGAACACATGGTTCGAACAGCCTAAGAGAAGACTGTACACATGGACGTCACCGAATGGGAAGCATAGAAACCAGATTGACTACATACTGATAAACAAAAGATGGAAAAGCACAATAAGAGATGTGAGAACAAGGCCAGGAGCGGACTGTGGAACTGACCATGAGCTATTGGTAGCAACACTGAGAACGAAATTGAAAAAGATAAAGAAAGGAGATCGATTGATCAGATACGACTGCAAGGGTATCACACTGGAATACAGGACGGAAATAAAGAATCGGTTTGAAGTACTAGAGAGAGATGAGATAGAAGAGGAAGAGGATTCGAACAACCTATGGGAGAGGATGAAGAAAACAATAGTCGAAGTCGCAGATAAGCACATTCCAAAGAAGAAGAAAATCACAACAACGACATGGCTATCGAGAGAAGCCATATGCATGGCGGTTGATAGGAAGGCTGCAAAGAAGGCAGGAGAAAAGGATAAGGTAAGGGCACTGAACAGTGCCTTCCAAAAACAAGCACGGAAAGATAAAGAAATACATCTAAACGAATTATGCAGAGAAATGGAAGACGAGGGAAGGAAGGGACGAACCAAGGAAATGTTCTCAAAAGTAAAGACAATCACGGGAAAATTTGCACCTAGAATGGGCTCAATGAAGGCAGGAGATGGAAATGTAATCTGCGATGAAGAAGGGATAAAGCATAGATGGAGAGAATACACGGAGGAGTTGTATAGGGAAGACAAACGAGTCAAAAAAGAACAAATTGACGTAACAGAGTATGAAAAGGAACCGGAGGTCATGGAAGCGGAGGTAGAATGGGCAATTAGACAACTCAAGGACAATAAGGCACCCGGTCAAGATGGGATACCTATAGAACTGATAAAAGCAGGGGATGATGCGATGATAAAAACAATAACAAAATTGTGCAATCAAATATGGGCAACTGGAGAATGGCCGGAGGACTGGAAGAAGTCGATCTTTATACCTATATTCAAGAAAGGAGATGCGAGGGAGTGTGAAAATTATAGGACGATAGCAATGATATCACACACTAGTAAAATATTACTGAAAATAATTCACAAAAGAATGGAAGGCACAATTGAAAGAGAACTTCCGGTGAACCAGGCAGGGTTTAGGAAATCTCGTGGAACTCGAGACCATATAGCCAACATGAGGTGGATAATGGAGAGACAAAGGGAGTATGGACAGGAGGTTCACATCTGTTTCATTGACTATAGCAAGGCATTCGACTGCATTAACCATGATTTAATGTGGAAAACCCTGCTTGAAATGGGAATTCCGAAACACCTGATAATGTTACTAAAGGGTTTATATGAAGACCAGATAGCGGTGATAAGAACAGAATACGGAGACACTGACAATTTCAGAATCAAGAAAGGAGTGAGGCAGGGATGCATCTTGTCTCCATTCCTGTTTAATCTATATGCTGAAAGAATAATGAGAAAGGCAGAACTGGAGGGGGCAATTGAGGGAGTAAAAATTGCTGGAAAGATACTGAATAACCTTAGATACGCGGATGACACAACATTAATGGCAAAAAGAAAAGAGGATCTGGCAGAACTGATAAGAAGGGTCAGGAGAGAAAGTGAAAAAGCTGGTTTATACTTCAACATAAAGAAGACAAAGGTCATGACAACAGCAGATTGGGATAGTTTTGAGATAGACGGAGAGGAAATAGAGGTGGTAGAAAGCTTCACATTCCTAGGATCACTGGTTGGAAAGGAGGGAAAGTGTGATCCAGAAATAAAACGAAGGATTGCTATAGGGAAAGCTGCAATGACCGGACTGGAAAAGATATGGAAAGACAAACATGTGAGCATAGAAACCAAAAAAAGGCTCGTGAGAGCACTAATCTTTCCTACGGTACTGTACGGTTGCGAGACGTGGACAATGACAAAGAACATGGAAAATAAGGTTAACGCTTGTGAAATGTGGATATGGAGGAAGATGCTGAGAATATCTTGGACTGAGAAAAGAACGAACGAATCAATACGAGAGGAGATTGGAGTTGAGAATGAAGAGTCGTTAAAACAAACTGCGACAAGAATGAAGCTAAGGTTCTTTGGACATGTTATGCGATCTGATGGTCTGGAGAAGGAAATGATGCTGGCGTGCGGTGAGGGGAGGAGAAGACTGGGTCGCCCAAGGAGGAGATGGATGGATGAGATACAAGATGTAACTGGCATGAATTTGGCGGAATTGAGAGACTTGTCATCGAATAGGAGACGGTGGAGTGTGTTCACCAGGACGATCGCTAGAGCTCCACGAGCTGACAGCACAAGGTGACAAGGTGTAACATAGGCTTAGGCCTACTACAAGCCAATTCGAACTTGATGCTATTCAGTAACTACAAAAAGCGTCAATAACATAATATACTACAGTATGATAATATAATATAAATAATATAAATGGCGATCGGCAGAAATTTTAATTTGCTTCAGTACTGTATGTCGAACTGTTTTGCAGCCAGAAGTAAGATGCAGCCAGCGACAAATTCTGATGTGGGTGCAGTTCCGCCTGGACCTGCACTGGTCTACATGCCAGTTCCGACCAAACCTGTGAATTACGACCGTTACAAGCACAGGCAATCGATTGGACTCGGCATCACCCATATCGTCATTAGCATTCTCTGCGTCGTCTTCAACAGCGTTTGTATTGCAGTGACAGAACCTTATCGTCAAGGCAATGCACTTGGATTTGTTGGTCACGGCTTCTGGTGTGGAATAATGGTAGGAAAGCACACCATATAAAGGTCACAATTAGTGTTGTAACGCTCATTAAAACCATAAAGTACGTGCCCCGGCTGGCTGCCCCTCCCCAAGGTCTATGCCTATGCCTACAATTATTTTCTGACAAGATCTCGACCACAAGACTTTAGCAATCTCATTTTATCATCTTCGGATAAAATGTGCAGGACGATTCGATAACTTTGTCCAGATTATCACATCGATCGTCAACGTCTCTTTCGTTTAAGGCAATTTCTCCGTCTGCACAACACGAGTCTACACTCTTCTGAAAAACATCTCTGTCCTGATGCTTTAAATTTTATTGAACTATCGTCCAATATCTACTCTCCATTTCATTAAAAACATTCTGGACACAGTTAATGCTAATGGTCTGAACTGTCACCTCTTTTACTGAATTCCTCTCGCATCTACCTTCCGCAAATACCACTCCACTAAACCCGCACTACTTACCGTTCACAACTTCACAATCACACAACCAGCTCCGTCGATAAAGGAAAAGTAACTGTTCTCAACCTACTGGACCAACTGCTGCTTCTTATACCATTGATCATATTAATATACTCCTTCACCGCATCAAACGCTGGTTTGGTCTTTCTGGTCCTGCTCTCACCGAGTCACCGTGGTTTGCATTTTCTCTGCACCGTGGTAATCAATTCGTGTGAATAATTTGACTTCTGCATTCTTCTGCATTGTCTTAAATTGCGTTATTTTTCAAGTTTCTGTACTGGGCTCGCTCATATATCTACGCTATTTACAACTTCAGTCGGCGTGCTACATGATTTCCGATTACAATTACAATTACATAGTGTACTAAATGTAAGCTGGTGACATTGCACTGTCTATGAGTGCTCTGACCGCAGTTTTGTCTACTGTTATCAGGCATGCGTTACATTGAATAGTGAGATATTATTTATGTTTGGGATATTAATGTAAATAAAGCAAGTAATTTCGACCAGCTACTACGTATTCAAACATGAATCTGATTCATTAACGAAGCCACGGTTGATCGATTCTCGTTAACTGCTATTGAAATAAACAAAATTGACCATATTATACGGAACTCCTGTGTGCTGATCACATAGACTACACTGAACTCTTCAGCTGCCGTCGATGGTTTGTGGTGAAAAATAACTGATTACAAAGTCGATATTGTTTAAAATTAGATTCAATCGATTCACATTGTGATTTTTTGTTTTGTGCTTCAGTTCTTGATAACAGGCATCTTCGGAGTCCTTGCCGGCAAAAGGAAAACCAGATGCCAGGTAGTCCTACAGTATTTTAAAGCCTTAATTACCTTCAGATGTATCGCTTTATTTATAACTCGTAGTCGATTGAAGCCATAAAACAGCATTCAGAATTGACCAGTCAAACTTAATTAGAAATACGTAATAACCCGTGAGAAAATGCTTAAAAGGTTTGAGCTTTTTTTTATAAATTCCAGTGCTTTTTTCAGCCGGAACGCGTTCCGGCACCTTTTTCAGGTACTAAAAATAATTTATTTATTTTAATAATAAAAACAATAATTTATTTATTTTAATTTAATTTCAGTGTTTTGAACTGTTTTCAGTGTTTATTTAGACCCCTCCCAAACCCTAATCCCGTTTTTGTCGAGATTTTAGCCCTCCCATAATTATTCCATTCCGGAACCTATTGTAAGTAAGTAGGCACTGTTTTCAGATCGGCATTGCAATGATTCGGAAGACTGAACACTTTCATGATATTAATGTTATTTTCAGATCGTGAGCTTCATGGTCTTGAGCATCATATCGGCAGTTTTCACCATCGCTCTTTTGGTCGTTGGGATCCTAGGCGCTGTTATCACCAGGAGTGACAGCTGCTATGACCAATATGACTACAACTACAACTACGGCTATTACTATGATGACTATTCTCCATATTATCGTTCGGTTTGCTACAGTGTGGTAAGAATACTTTTGTTGTAAACACGTGCATTATCATTGATTGCAACCAATTGCCTGTTTACTAAGCCAAGTTTTTCTTGCTTAACTGTGTCTACTCGAAAATGTAGCATGGCTCTAAATGTTCACGTATGATCATACACACAAACTGAGTTCAATTTAGCGTATATACCTTGCAGCATAGCGTTTTGCTTGGTTCTTGAATGGAGAATGGAACAATCGACGAGTGATTGATATAGGCTATATGCGGGTATATGGCGGCAGTGATGGGCAATAGTTTACTAAAAAGTTGCTAACTTTTAGTTTAACTAAATTTTTTTAATTAAGGATGAAGTTTAACTAAGAAAATTAGTTTAGTTAAAACTATAGTTTAACTAAAAAATTTTAGTTGCTAACTAAAAAGTTTAACTAAAAATTAGCAATATGCAACTATTTTTCCACAATAAAGATTGAACACTGTCAACAAAAAACATTATAGCACTGCATGGTTTAGCATTAACAGCCTGTGTTTTCAAATGCATACACTACTTACAGTACGCCTGTGACTGTATGCCAGAACAGTACACATTGCATAGTTTGCAGGTGAAATTGTCATTGATGCATTGCATTATAACAATTCACTTAACCTCTGTTATTGTGAAAATGTTTGTCGTAAAAAGTTGGAAAAAAGTTGGAAAAAGTTTAACTATTTTTTTTCAGTTTAGTTAACTAATTTCCAAAATCAGTTGCCAACTTTAGTTAAACTATTCTATTTTAGTTGGAAAATAGTTTTAGTTTAACTTAAAAAAATAGTTTAGTGCCCATCACTGTATGGCGGTCGCACACGAACTCTACATTTATATGGCGCTACTTCAAGAGAGATTCATCAGAGGCGCTCCCGACCGAACACAATGAAACCCCGATCGAACCCCGACAGAATGGTCTTCAAGCGTTTGTGGATAAGAGACAAAGAGAGGCTGAGGAGATCGCGTCGCAGGTTGTCAACAGTAAATGTAATCCACAAAGTCGCTTGACCGCAAAACTGATGATGAGCCGTCACCGATGCAGAGGTCGACATTAAGCCGTCGAAGCTTAAGCACAATTGCAATTAACTGCTATTATATTTAATACAAAATCAAGTAACATCAAAGAAGTTGCGAGAGAGAGAGAGGAGAGAGAGAGAGAGAGAGAGAGAGAGAGAGAGAGAGAGAGAGAGAGAGAGAGAGAGAGAGAGAGAGAGAGAGAGAGAGAGAGAGAGTTCAGTCCAGAAGTGCACAGAATGAATGTCAGCTAGTCGCCAGAATGTCAAAATAGACACACTAACTAATATTTAGTTGGACTATAGTCACCTATCTATACAGCCTAGTTAGTAATATAGATCGGTCACTACCCTAATCACGGAAAACTCGGTATTGCTCTAGTCTATCATTATTTCTCTTATTTACTGTATGCGTTCAACTTCTTTTTCAGCCAAACTATAAAGTAATTATAGCCATGGAGTCGTGTCTGGCTTTCGTCGGCTTAGTAGAAGTCATTGTGGCCATTTGGGGATCGGCCCTCACCTGTGGTTCCGGAGTTTGCTCTTGTTGCTGTTGCTGTAGATCGAGCCCTCCATCTGTGAGTATAGAACAGACCAATGAAACAGGACATATGGATATCAGTAGAATATGGGGTTTTGACCTGTATTACACCACTACAGTTTGAACATAAATGTTATACTTAAATAGTGCTTAACCCAATAGAAAAGCCATTAGACAGTAAAACTAGGAGAGCTGTTTCATACTGAAATCGTTATTTTAGCCAATTCTCTTCTTCACTCGAACCATTAACAACAATTTAAGCGCCGATGAATAAGCTACGTCGATCCCTAAACGACTAGATATTGAAGGGCTTAAGAATGGGAAGTTTAATCATTATTGTGCGATTACAAGTAATCGCACAATCTGTTCAACAGGGACCACATTAACTAGTTTTACAGGCAGTTAAAATTGCTTTTAAACTGTTTTTAAGTGTCTGAGTACATGCACGATTATAGTGCAACCAACATCAGTTCCCCAGTCACTCAGCGTAATAGCTTAGGCTACGCTAGCTGAAAGTTACAATGTCTTGAAGATTAAATTGAGTACTATTTCAGTAGTTTCAGACAACTAAAGTTTTCGTGTTTGTTGTGTCTGTTGCTTTGTCTGTTGTTGTAATAGTAGCCTAGTAGCCTAGTAATGATACCAATAGTACAGCAAAACATTTGTAATTTGTTTGCAAATTCCCATACGTCGCAGAGTGCAGTACTTGCCCAAAAGTTGGTTAGAAATTTGCATCGCAAGACGCACTATGATATTATGTTATCCATATGTCTTGCATGTTGTAGTATACACAAATATAGGCCTACACTCTTTGTTATTGTTATGACTGGCCTGAGGTGGGGTCATTTTATCCCAACTCATGTTGCCTACTAAGCCGCGGCACTTGGGGTTCGCCCTCAGCGGTAAAAGTGAATGAATTTAAAGAATGGAACTGTGTTTCAGATGCTTATGCCATCGGCTGGCTATTTCCCAACCACAGGACAGATGATTTGCATCAGCCAAGCACAAGGAGGACCTTACATCTACGCACCACAACCTACCTTCGCATATCCTCAAGGCAAGTAAATGGAATCAGTTGGGCTTCAATAACAGTTTTCACGCGACTTCTGTAAGATTTCCATATAGATTTCAGTCGTCACCTCAACTTGCATTGGGCGATGTTTAGCCTATGTAGCACAGTCTAACTATTAGACAGTAAGCGTTGGCTCGTACTAGTTTCAAATTATGTGATGATTGCAAGTGTGTACCTGTTTTATCACAAACTCGGTTGTACCGTAAATATTACATGCATTTACGTTTTATAAAATTCATTCAATACAACATATCGTTTACAGGGTCTTAACTTTAGAAGTGCTATCACCATAAACACCACATAAATACTAAACCAGTCAATGTAATACGATTCAATAAAAGCATTCTTCCGAAAAACTATACATTATGTTATAAAACTTTTCTAAATGTATGTCTAACAGGTTTATTCTGTATAATGATAATTTCAGTTATAAACAATCAGTTTTCATCAAAACATACCCAGACTTGTTTAATTATTTGCAAATATGATTATAATTACCTGATTCCGCCCCGTACTTGTGTATGCATGCATGTAACTTGTTTATTTTGCTTCTTCTAGGTCTGGCTCCTCCTCCTCCTGGCTATGCGCAACCGGCTTGGATCATGCCAACAACCAACATCGGCCAAGCGCCTCCAGCATATATGGCCAACCAGGGACAACCGCTGTGGCTGAATCAGCCTGCAACTGCCAACCAAGGACCACTGGCTGCTGAGGCACGTTCCACCGATACGGTTCCTAATGAGACTAAGGAACGTATCTAAAGTCGACGTCGGACCACGTGCATTCAGAAGAAACTCTTACACTCTTCGTAGGATTTCTCGGTGACAACATTCAAACGCTCTGCATTATTTAGCTAGAGTATGCATAGTCCCTGTATATGTCTCTACTGAACATCATATTTAGATTTTGTTAATGCTGTACGAAAGTTTTCGTTTCATATGTTGATCTGTTTTTGGTTGAACTTTCGTGTAAACACTGTTAGAAGAATATATTAGATAAATAGTAGTATTAAAATAACATTTATTTCGAACTGATTTAATCAAATAAAACCGAATTTGCATGAACAGTTAAGATAAGATTAGGCTATATATAGGCCTAGGTCCCTAATCTCCATAGAATGCAAAGTCAGGCGAGTTTCCAGGCATGTAAGCCCTTCCCTTATCATCAGAGCGGTGCAAAATATTCCAAATATAGGGGCCTATGTGTTTGAGCTCGGCTGAATAAAGAAAACGATAATATGATAATTGGCATAATTCATCAATTGTTCTTGTCAACTTCAATATGTAGCCTAAGTCAGTGACATAGGTCAAAGGGCTGCCGTCTTCGATTCTTACATTCTATCTCCACGATTTTTAATTATCCAGGTAAAAGGTAGGCCGATTATTTTTGAAACACTTAGATGAACTGCAATGCAATCAGGAGTGAATTTTACAACCATTAGCTGTTGATTGAAAAGCGACATGCAATTTAAGTACATGTAGGCTATTTGAAGCTTCGTAGACCCATTTGCACAAGTTCCGCATCTTAAATATATTACCAACCTTAAGTTCAGCTATTGACTTTTGTTTTATCGTCCAGGAGCTCATTTAGACCATCTACCACTCCTGTGGCCATCTTTTATAGGGTTTCTTAACTAATTCTAGCATGATCATGAAGTTGAAAGTGAACCTTAAAACAGCGTCTTCTTCCAAGCAAGTTGAAAGGCGTGAATAGGAGGCATCAACAAAACGATGGTATATTCTAAGTTTTACAATATTCTACGTTCAATTGTTTTCATAATTTTAATTCGACAAGTGCAGAAATGATGCAGAGTCGCAATTACCCCCCACCCCCAACATGACATCACTGGGGTATTCCACGAACCGAGTGCCACCAAGTTGAATTATAGGCCTACGACTTTATGCTACGACTTCGGACGATTGGCAGCTGAAGCACCTCCTGAATACTCAGTCAACTAAACTCAACCAGGAGGACGATGCTGCCTCCAGCGATCAGAAACCGTCCAATGAATACAAGAGCGCCTCCAGAATGCTCGAAAAATCCAGAGCGACCTGGATGGGCCATGACACAATCAACGACCAGCCACGGTCCACTGGAGACACAAGGCTTAGCACCTCCATAATAGTCAACTTACCAACTACACACCAGCGCTGAGGCTGTGACTTCCGTCAGAACTGAAAAATATAGTACATATTGCGCAATGTCTATCGGAAAGAATCGACGTTGAAGTGATATTGCGTAAACAATGCTGTTAGTAAAACTTAGTATTGTATTGTATTGTATTCGGATATTTAAAAAAGCGCTCCTAGCGGGAGGGCCATTCAGAAGCGCTCCCAGTGCGAGAGACCCCGAGAGAAAAAGCAAGTTTTTAGAAACTTTAAACGAGGAAGAGACTTTACCGGAGAGAATAGAAGAACGGACGGACGGACGGACGGACGGACGGACGGACGGACGGACGGACGGACGGACGGACGGACGGACGGACGGAGGAAGCTCATTCCAACAGCAGGGCCAATGGAAAAAAAACCTAGATTGAGTCAGTACCTACATACTATGACATAAGAATAGTTTAGCCTATCTACTATGAATCTGAGATGTGAAGAAGAGATACGTGTGAAGAAAAATTTGATGAATTAAGGATATAGGCCAGGTAAGAAAGGTGTGAAAGTCTCTCTTTCTACCTACAGGAAACCAGGCTTCGAGTGACCTTTCACAGGAAGCGTATGCTCTGTATACACACGTTCTCTTGCAATCCAAGCGCTGGATATCACCTTTAACAGTTACACGTTGCGACTAAAAACTGCCAAATCCGCATGACTCACGGCCACTTCAGTAGAATAAAATATGATTAATCTGGCTATATTGAACTTTCCATCGACGGTGAAATCTGTAAATACTTTCACCATGACCGGGTGCTGACCTTTAACCTCTGTGCTAACACTCCAGCAATCTAATCATTAAACTAAACTATCGTATACCACATGAAAAAGAATGTAGGTCGAGAGGGTACTGACACTTACACATAGGCGTAATTTGTGGGGGGTACGAGGGGTACCCGTACCCCCCACTTTTGGGACTGGGGGTACTGTACCCCCCACTTTTTAAACAATGCCAATCAATATTTTATTATTGTGCCTTCTCAGAGAACGTAGTCACCACCAAAAGTACGAAAATACTTAGATACACAGATAAACCGCGAGCCAAATTCATGAGAATACTGGCAGGGAATATGTTCAAAATGGGCGCCATGCGAAAAGCTAAAGTGGAGAAGAAATTGGTACCCCCCACTTTTTAGATCACAGTATTGGTACCCCCCACTTTTTAGACTAAAGTTACGCCTCTGCACTTACACGAATGGGCAACTGCTGGCAACGGGCAGAAGTGGACAGAGAAATAATAATGCTACAATAAACAATAATTAAGGCCTACGTCAACCGTCTCTTGTCATGCAAAAGGCGCTCTGCAGTTAAGACCAACACTTAATGGGGTGATCAATGTTCAGAGTATAACGGCCTACTTCTCCTCTAAGGCTGGCTGGTTGGCTGATCGCGCACTTAGCAACTGTATGCATGTATACCTGTTCAGGTATCCAAGTAGGCCATGCATTGTAAACCTTTACTGCCACATTTTACAGCAGGCCAATAGCTATTCGCTAGATCTCAAGCAGTCGATGTAGTGCTGTTGCCGGTGTCACGATGTAAACCCCCCCAAACAGTCTCTATGGGACTGAAATATAATAGCTCCCCATTTCTTGTAAGTTCCACTCATAAATTTCATGTCGTTATTATAACACGACACCGTGGTTTAAAAATACTAAACACTCTTACAATACAGTTAAAAAATCCACCTCCTTGAAATTAGCATAAATTTTTAAACAAATATGGCTGTATTTCTCAAAGAATCAAGTCCGCGGGAGAGATTATTACAACAGAGGATGAAATATTTTCTCCCGTAGACTCTACTCTAAAACAAAATCTCCGAAGGAGAATTTATTCTAAAACAAATCATCCGGAAGAGAATCTATTCCTAATTTATAGATTCTCCCGGGAGAGGAGAACTTTAAGGGGGAGATTCTGATTCGTAATACCTGCCAACCTTTGGAACTGCAGCGACTATTAGTCTAACACTTGAAAGGACAACTTCAAGTTAGAATTGCAGTTCGATTATTTCAGCAAGCAGTTCAATTATAGTATCAACAAACCAGTCCCTCTTTTCATCGTAATTTACACACGCACTAGGATGTAGGCCTAATTAAGTCCTTCATATATTTATTACCAGCCAGCCGCTTGCACATTTACCTGAAGATTTTGGTCTGCTTTTCACTCGTCAAATCTTTCCTCTGCGTTTATAAAACTATGAATTTAACAAACTAATTAGTCAAATACCAGCAGATTCAATTAAATTCATGTATCATACAAAACTGTAAGTCTTAGTAGGGCCTACTCATTACTCGAATGAATCGATAACAGCACACGGTTACGCTCGCAATCTGGCATTCACTCGATGATGGTAGAATGCGCCGCGCTTCGATATCCCTAACGCCACACAGGGTTCTCCATCCAGACTGGAAGGGAAGCATTCACTGGGTGGCAACGAAGATCTATTTGCAGTGGAAGGTCGAAAGTCTTTCTGCTGAAAACGGTTGCTAAGCAGGGCTGTAGTCGAGGGTATACGCGGGTATACAGCGTATACTTACCTCTAGAGACCGTATACTCACCTCACAAAATATTTATATTAATTTATATTAAAATACTGTAACGTATACTCACAAAATACTGTAGCGTATACTCACCTCTAATTTCTCTCGGAAAACTAACCGGTAGCGTGTACTCACCTCTAATTTTACCACTACAGCCCTGTTGCTAAGTCACTGGCCCAGTTAGCTACATCGGTAAGTGCGTAAGCTGCGTGTCGTGCGCCTCTGTGTTAGAGAACATGCGGATCGCGGATCGCTTCCTGAAGGTGCCATGGCTTCTTTCAGAGATTTAAATCTCGGGCCAGCAAGGTCCCAACACGGGGGACCTTAAATGGCGTGGCGCCTATTCAAACGGGCAGCGGTGGTGAAGGATCTCACCCGATCAATTCATTGAAAAAATGAGCAGGGTCGAAGTCATACGGTCGCTATAAAAAATCGCGTACAGTTGAGTAATCTGTCCATTTGAAGGGTGATGCATAAACCAAGTGCAGATAGTCTTAAATTATGGTACGCATGAGACGATCCCAGAGTTTTATTCATGGCATGTTTTAAAGAAGGTAAACAGGTTGTCAAGCTGAAGTAGGAAATGAAGCGTTGGGTTATTTTGCTACCTATTAGCTGACCATTAGGGCCTATTCGCGCCTACATTTGGGCTATACGAATTTCATACAATATTCGAATCGTATAATTCAGCAGATGCTATTGTCCATAAAGTTAACTTCTAACTACCCCTCACCTCTTAAATTTATTATGCATCCGGTTTGACTCGGTACACCTCGCACTTAGCATAAACACACCACTTTAAACACGATTCATTGCCATACACTTCAAGCAAGTGTGTTGAGTAAATATTGTCACAGAAACATTCCTAGGTCCTACAGGTACGCACACTATCGTCTAATGCTCGATAAAGCTAAGGTGTATTTCTGTTGACCAAAAGCTAATGTACTCATAGCTTTAACTTCAGTTCTTGAAAAGGTAACTTATGACATTCATGTTCGCGAATATATACTGAAGCTTTGCAATTGTGAGTTATATTTAAATTCAAATATTTATGTATTGTCTAGTTATTAGAATTACTCGTGAAGGCTGTTAGTAATAACTTATGATCAAACCCAATAAAGGTACAAAAGAAATCGTCTTTAAAATCTCACTTAATTATAGCAAAAGGTGTTCTGAGGTTTATATATGTTTATTTATTCATTATTTGAACTTAGGTAGAATATATAATTTATCTGGACTGAAAAGTGGAATTGGATGAATTTACTTATGTAGTTATATCTATTTTGTTTATCTGTTAAAAAGAGAAGGATATAGATGAATGGTAACACTCTTGCTCGAAGAACATAAGATCTGGAAAGACGCGGTTCGATACCCGTAAGCTCCCTATAGGGTGACTCAGCCTTCCACTCCCTAGGGGCAGCAGTAAATTGAGCAGGCGCCTAAAAGGCTGCCAACGTGTGTTATGTAAGATCTTGAAGACCATACCGTCATATGTTTCCATGCTACTTACTGCGGTTTTTGAGTGGGCTTGTCAAAAACACGAATATTATTAATATTTTTTTTGCCCCAAGGTACATATGATCTCTCGGGGACCTAGATATTATAAATTTTATTGTTATTTCCGGGAAATCAGGTCTCGTCCTCCGCTAAGTCGTTGAACGTGCCGCGAAAAGCGATGGCATTATACCGCTGAATACTGATGGAAAGGCGCTGGAAGAGAAGGGAAACCTCTCGCGGCTCCCCAGAGATGGCCAAGAGTCGCCGATCAACCTCTCGAATGAAACTGATCCCGGCGGCACATTATTATTATTATTATTATTATTATTATTATTATTATTATTTTATTTTTATTTTTTTATTATTATTATTATTATTATTATTATTGTTGTTGTTGTTGTTGTTGTTATTATTATTATTATTATTATTATTATTATTATTATTATTATTATTATTATTATTATTATTATTATTATTATTATCATTATTGTTATTGTTATTGTTATTATTTTTTACCCGAGATAGTTATAATCCCTCAGGTTGTCCAAAACTATAGCCGGAGATAATATGATGTTACTCTGGAACGGCGGATCACTCGACAAGTTCTGGCCGCATGAAAGTTCCTATGAAGGCAACAGCATTGAAGCGTTGTATGGTGATTGACAACCGCTGGAAAAGATAGCATGTCTCTCTTGGGTCTCCGGTGGTTAAAGCTAAGTATCTCCCCAAGTCTTTAATAAAGTCCAATCCGTCGTCGTTGATAGGCCCTAAGGTCTCGAAGGCCAGAGGGACAAAAAAGTGGTCTGCGTGAATCTGGCTGTACTTGTTGTTCTTTCTTGTGGCCGCTAGTTCCGCTGCTCTACTCGTGGACGTTGCATGAAGGTAAGAGGGCGCCACAGTGTCAGTTACGGTGACGTCCCATACAAGACTTCGTCATGGTATCACTTGATATTAGGGACTCCCGCTCGTGAGAGGCCGCGGCTTATCAAATCATTCAAAGCCGCGTGTCTGGCGATTCTGCCAGATCCCAGGTTGCACGACATCCCGTGCGACCCGTCCTCCGTGACCATTGCTCCACAGGCAGTGAGTAATCTAGACGTCTTTGGGGGAATGTCCCCCCGCCAGGATTTATGTTTCCCCCCCAGGCCAGCAATATTACAATGTAGAGACCTCTAGGGGAGGAAAATTCCCCCACGATGCATGTGGATACATGGTTCCCCCCCCCCCGAGAGATTAATTCCTAAAAAAGGTTATCAACCTTTTGAGAGAGTAATTGCTGTAGAAAAAGTGAAAAAATCGGACGAAGGACTAAAAAAAGGTCAAAAACGTTTTCAAGATGGAAGAAAAAATCTTGTGTAAATTCTTTGCTTCCCCCAGAAACCTTGTTTCCCCTCCCAGAAGAGAGGGACTAGATTAATCACTGCTCCACAGGGACATGCGTGCCGTTCGCATATATTCGTCCCCAGTCTCAGGCCTACTGCTATTCTTACCGCCTCGTCATCCAATCGCAGCCCGCATGATGACACCGGTAGTGCGAACAGCCAGTCGCTGGCGTGTGGTGCTGAGGCTGCTTTGAATCTCGTTTGGTGGTATTCGTCGACGAGAGAGGTGTCCAATGAGTCCATCACTCTCTTCACGAAAAAACCATTCCAATACGATTGTCTGTATGCTGCGTAATTATCTGAGTGTATGATTTTACTTTCTGCATTCCATCGCTGTAACATCGTCTCAACGCGCGCGTCGGTGATGGATTGGTCGTAACCTAGCATGGAGGACTGAAGGACGTAGGTGCCTGCAGCGGAAGCCAAGAATGCAGGAAGCGCAAGCGAAGCGACCCGACGTATGCCCAGTCCTCCCGTCTTGACCGGTAAAAGGACGCGTGAAGCCATTGCGTATCGGTAAGGTTAAGGTTGAGGATTGAGTACAAACCCTCCCTCTGTATTTCGTCATATTTGTCTAGTAGAACATGTCCGCTGCAGGGGTGGGATCTTAGGGTGTGTAGTAGCTTTTGTGAACACAATGAACATCTGAGGAGGACTAAGGCATTATGCTTTGCAACATTTACCAGTCTGTAGAGCGCCAGCGTCAGTTCCGAGCAGCGAAACTCCAGGCTTAGGGCCTCTTCGGATGACAGCGGTGCGCCAAGCAAACAGGCCGCTTCCGGCGCGACAGCGGGAAAGTGTTGAAGGTTTGAAGGAACTTCCCGCCTCTCCATGCGCGATATTAGCTCGCTTTTTGCGTAGTTGAGTTGCAGACCCAGCAATCCGCTCTCGTATTCCAGTGTCTTCACATCCTCCGCCACAATAGAGGCCCTTCCTCCCAGAGACAGGTCGTCCAGATATCCAAGCACCAGCGATGACGATAATTTTTGAGGGATTGGTTGCAGCGGCAGGCAAAAGAGCAGCGGTCCCAATGGGTCACCTTGTTGGGAGGCCGACTTGCGAGAGAATGGTATATTGTCCGAATTGTAGTATCGAAGCCTCCGCATATTCAAGACGGATATACGATGTCAGTTCGGGCGCGATCTCATCCAGCGAGGAAAGCATGCGGTCTCTGTGTAGGCTGTTGAAAAGCATTGCTGAAGTCCAGCTTGATCAGGACCGAATCTGATGGCGTTTCTTCCAGGAACCGCCTAGCCGCGTGAACCGCGGGTTCCGCCCCTCCAGGCACACCTACTCCCACCTGCATCGGCGCGAGGTAGGTCACTGCTTTTGGGACTACATCGGTGTTTGCACATTTAGATGTGTGTCTGCGCCAGTAGTAGCCTATTACAATCGGGCGCAGGCCTCCAGTTTTCTTTCGCAGTGCCAGGAGTGTGCCTCCGAACAGGATCGGTATAATCTGTTCCGGACAGGTTCCTGTCAGGAGGAGGTTAACTAAGCCCGTGATGGCTGAGATTAGTTCCGCTCCGATATCGGCGCAGTTCATCAGATCTGACAGGTGCTGGGGCCGTACACCGTCCGGCTCCCCAGAAGAACCCGCCGGAAAGGAGCGTATTTGAGCTCTAACCTGATCCTCGGTGGTTTGGAAGGGCGGTACATGGGTTGTCGGCGAGATCGCAGGCCGTTTTGGCGGAGGCTCCGGGTGTTCTTTTTCTCAGTTCTTCCAGGGTCTCGAGGTCTGCATGCGCCGGTTTGAGATTATTATTATTATTATTATTATTATTATTATTATTATTATTATTATTATTATTATTATTATATTTTTTTATTTTATTTATTTTTTGCCCCAAGGTACACATGATCCCTCGGGGACTTAGATATTAGACTATTTATTGTTATTTCTGGAAAATCAGGCCTCGTCCTCCGCTAAGTCATTAAACGTGCCTCGAAAAGCGATGGCATTATAGCGCTGAATACAGATGGAAAGGCGCTGGAAGAGGAACGTAACCTCTCGCGGCTCCCCAGAGATGATGATAATGATTATTATTTTTTTTTTTTTGCCCTGAGGTACTTCGTTCCCTCAGGGTCTTAGAGATTAAATTAGTTGTTTTTTCCGGAACGGCTAACCCTCGTCCAAGTCCTGCTGGGCTGATACCATTGAGCCGCTAAAGGCCACCGCGTTAATCGTTGAATGGTGACAGAGATTCTTTGATGCAAAAAACTCGTCTCGCGTGGTTCGCCCGTGGCGTTAGCAAGGTGTCGACACAATTCTCCTATAAAATCAAGGCCATTGCTGTTGATAGGGCCCAAAGTTTCTAGAGCAATATTATTATTATTATTATTATTATTATTATTATTATTATTATTATTATTATTATTATTATTATTATTATTATTATTATTATTATTATTATTATTATTATTATTATTATTATTATTATTATTATTATTATTATTATTATTATTATTATTATTATTATTATTATTATTATTATTATTATTATTAAGAGACACCATGCATAGGCCTAAGTTTTAAATATACGCACATATACACGCATTAACGATTTAAACATACCTAAAGACGTATGTGTAGGCCTACACATATATAATTTTACACACACTTGCATGCATGTATATACATACATGCATAGTTTCCAATGTTGTATGTATATATGTATGTAAATATGTACTAGACACCAGTGCTTTTTTTCTAGAAAAAAAGGTTCCGGAACGGAACAATAGGTTCCGGAACGCAACAATCATGGGCTGGCTAAAATCACGAGAAAAACGGGATTGGGGGTTAGGAGGGATCTCAATAAACACTGAAAACAGTTCAAAAACACTGAAATTGAATTAAAATAACTAAATTATTGTTTTTATAATTAAAAAAATAAATTATTTTTTAGTAGCTGAAAAAGGTGCCGGAACGCCGTTCCGGCTGAAAAAAGCCCTGCTAGACACTATAAGTAGCGTCTTTAAGTACCTTACAAATGCAATAAACGCTTGGCTAACTGATGCAACTGATTAAGTAAGTGCATGCTAACATTTCGCCGCCCCAACATGTAATTTGTGCTGCATGGTATAGCATGATATTTGGTGAATGTTTTGTGGTTCATGTAACGCAATTGTTTCGTTACAATAATTTTTAATTTCCGTGCTAAAAGTTCACGACAAACAGAGAAATGCAACAACCACAAATGATGAATTATGGTGTGAGTGGAGTTCCGCCTGGATCTTCCCTGGTCTACATGCCAATTCCGATCAGATCCAGGACGTACGACCGTTACCAGCACAAGCAATCGATTGGACTCGGCGTCACTCTGATCATCATCGGAATTCTCTGCATCATCTTCAACGGCGTCTGTATAGGAGCGACGGTGACTCATTATGACTACAGTGGACTGGCCTATGTCGGTCATGGTATTTGGTGTGGAATCATGGTACGTGGGTTGGTTTTAAAACCAGAAATTGAGATAGTTTTGGTTTAAAATTAGACTTATGAAATTCGCTATTAAACACGTGTATAAATTAGGCCAAACATTTAGAAACTGCTAGAATTAGTGGACCAGTCAGGACGTGCTTCATCGAGGAATTATCGTATTTTTCATCCTGATATCTGTTCTTATATTTATTCAGTATGATTTGGCAAGCTTATTATGATCAATTCATTATATCCTTTGTCCGTGATGTTGCTTATGTGATTATGGGAGGCAGATTGAAAAGACAAGGTTCAGGTGTGGACGAAATGGTGACTGCTGAGACCATGGGCGTAGACTCTGGGGGAAAGCCGGGGCACGTCCCCCTCCCCCCAATAATTGAGGAGCCGGGGCAATGCCCCCAAAAATCGAGAGGAGAATTTCTTCAAATATTAAAATATTGTGTTTCAATACAGACAAATTTCTTCAGAAACAGAAAAACAAGACACAGAGATGACAAAGTTTTTCGGTTTTTAGTTTTAAACAAACAAACAAAACTCCACAAAATTTGTTTTTTTTGTTTAAAAAAATAAATTTCTTATTTTTGTAGAAGTTACTTTAATAACCAATTGATTTTATGATTTTTAATTTTCGGAAATCGCAACTGAATTAAACTGAGTTGGAGTTCTTGTTCATGCCATTTTTCATGATTTTTATTATCTGAAATTCGAAAATCTTAAAAACAACCTAAACAACAAAAACCATAAAAACAACAAAAACGAAAGAAACAAAAACAAAACAACTTTTCATCTTAAAAACTTGTTTTTTTGCACCTCTGGTCCAGACCCTATCCCCCAATATTTTGGACAAGTTTACGCCAGTGGCTGAGACACTTTGCGACTACTTTCCATGATTACAGTTATTGTATTGATTGAAATTTTGTAATAATATTTTAACCAGACTCTCTGCCCTTGCTGGAATATTTAGATTCTTCTGCTTTCAACGTCATTTTTCACGTAAGCTTATCTCACTTGTTCGAGGGGTGGTTTTCGCTAATTTCGGCTATATTAAGAATGTAACTGAGCAGCAAAGTATTAAGAATAGGATTCACTGAGTTATTTGTCATCGCTTTATAGGCCTATAACTTGAGCTCCATAGCGGACTGAGCGATAATTAACTGACTATGAGCTACAAAATGTCCTATGAAACGTAGCCTACACTGTCCTACAGTACTCTGTCTGTAAGAAGATTCGGTGGTTGGGAAGAGGATACAACAGTCGCCTTCGAGATGCCAGGAAAAATGAAGTCGCTAAACACTTCGCACCCATGATTGCCATTTGGGACTGTTCTTCTTCTTCTTCTGCGGCTTTTAATCATAGAAAGTTCTCTTTAAAGTGGAATTAATGATAGCTTAGAGTTTTCTCAGCCTATCTGTTAAACATACTGCTTTTATTTCATTTTAAAGTTTATAATCACCGGAGGTCTCGGAGTAGGAGCTGGAATCAAGAAGACAAGGTGCCTGGTACGTATGCATCATACGATAACGTGAGACATCTATAAAAACATATAATTGTGGTTTTAGCAATGCGCCCTATTCAAAACCCTCACCCTCATGCGCAACTGCCTCACTGGGTCTTCTCCGTCTTACCTAATGAATTTCTACACCCCGGTTTCTTCCCTGCCTGAGAGGGCCTCCTTGCGATCCTCGGCCCGTGGCCTTATTGTTGTTCCGTGTATGCACTCTTCCACGGCCCAATCCAGGAGCTTTGCCTATGTGGGTCCTTCAGCCTGGAACCGTCTTCCCCAATCCCTCTGCCAAGAGCTTCTTGCCCTCTCTCCTCTTCAATTCCGTAGGCTCTTGAACACTTTTCTTTTTGCCGGTGCTGGCAGTGATGCGGGTCGAGAGCGCCGCTTATTTGAGTGGCGCTATATAAATGTTCAGTTACAATTACAATTTTTTTCCTAGTAAAATGCACATGTCATTTATAGCAAACCGTAATGAATGCGACATAATTACCATGTAGGTATTTACTATTTAAGAATGTGTCTTAATGAGTCATTTCAGCATTTCATGGCTGAATTCAATCATCAAATCTTTCGCCTTTAGTCGGTTTTGAACTTCAATCGCAGATTAAGTTATGTACAAGATCGTTGTAATTAATCAACAGAAATTAAATCTGTGTAATCGTTAAATTTTAGATTGTTAGTTTCATGGTCATGTGCATCCTTACGGCAACGATTACCATCTCACTTTTGACCATTGGAATTGTGGGAGCCTGCGATGCCTCAACTCACTGCGATTACAACTACGACTACGGCTATGGCTATGGCTATCCCTATTATTACCAACCTTGCGAGAAGATGGTAGGAATCTTTACTGTGATACATAACTTCACATATCCATATGCATATAAATTTACGTACACGTAGTACGTACGTGTATGTACGTAATGCTTACAAAGACATACACACATGCACACATACATACATACATGTATAGGACCTACATTTATAATTACAGTCTTATAGACATACATCATACATGCATGCATACATACATAGATAAATATACATACACATACAAACATACACGTTCATGCATGCACATAAATACAAACACATATAAACGAACACAAACATGCATAATACACAGTCCTACATGCGTACATACATACATACATTACATACATGTGTGAATAAAGCATAAACATATACCTCCACGCATGTATACATAAATATGATTGTATATACAGTGAGAATGTCTTCTAAGAGCCTAGTATTAAATTCTGATTTTTGTGTGTAGAGTGGCTATAACGTAATTGTGGCCATGGAATCATTGATGGCCATCTCGGGATTCATCGCAGGCTTTATCGCCATCTGGGGATCGGCGCTCTGCTGTGGCTCGGGGGTGTGCTGTTGCTCTCGTCCACCAACCCAGTTCGTAAGTAAACCACATAGCCTACAGTTGTCATAATGCACAATGTAATATCATTCAAAGTGTTATTTGCGCTTTGTTATAGAAATATTTGAAATAACTCTGCACGTATAAAGTAAGCAACACTTGATGAGTTGTGAAACTGTTGAAAATGCCGTCATGTATTATTCTGTTATACGAAACTATAGATGACCTGTTACCGGGACTTGTTGTTCCTTATGGTCTCACATTTTATTTCCTACGAATATTTTCTTTGAGTGATTGTAATAACGATTGTTATTATTGGTGTTCAATAAACTGATTGATTGATGGGTTGATTGAGTGATTGTCTGAGGGATTGATTGATTGATTGATTGATTGATTGATTGATTGATTGATTGATTGATTGATTGATTGATTGATTGATTGATTGATTGATTGATTGATTGATTGATTGATTGATTGATTGATTGATTGATTGATTGATTGATTGATTGATGGATTGATTGATCGCTCGGATATCATGACAACGTCGCCAATTTCTATTAAGTTCTCGAATTACAGTCGATAACATTTCTACATTGGCCTGATTGAGGAACTATTTCACATGCTGTGGATTCAAGACACGGCTAAACTGATTTTTATTTTTGCTTTATGATGTACTGTTGTGGGAAAGACTCTATGAATATAGACCTTAACCAACAGTTAGCATATGCGTCTACAACCTACGGTATATATGCTGAATAAAAACATTTATTTAAGTGGGCTCCAAATATCGCATTTTATGCAAACGACTTACTTATACGTGTGCATAGGATATAAATAGCCACTTCAATGTCAATGTTCAAGTACGCTTTCTGCTGTAATGCTCGAATCCACTTTCAATGTTAATATACAAATCAACCTTGTGTGTTAATATTCAAATCCTTTTCAGATTGCTCAACAGCCTGCCTACTTCCCGAACAACGGT
This sequence comes from Allolobophora icterica, assembly GCA_963556255.1. Lineage (NCBI taxonomy): Eukaryota > Metazoa > Annelida > Clitellata > Crassiclitellata > Lumbricidae > Allolobophora > Allolobophora icterica. The sequence goes on along the minus strand of OY744607.1, from coordinate 33,221,352 downwards.
CAGGTTGTCTATCTCAACCAGTCGCAAACAGGACAGTACATATATCTACCACAGTCCCCATACTCCCAAGGTACGCCCATCATTTTAACACTGAAATTGACTTTGTGCATTGAAGTTTTCAAATTCACTTTCTATGCATCAAGCCAAATCGAACTTACAAAGATTTGGACAGTCAGTTAAGAAGGTTGATAGAAAATCACATTTATATTTAATTGTATTAAATATATGTAATAACCTGATTAACTCGTGATTCAATGTATGTAATGTGCATGTATGTAGGTAGGTATCTAGCTATTTTTGTAGCGCCTTTCAAGAACCCAGCAATGGCGCTAAACACGAAAATCTAACAGATCTCAATAATTGGTGCAATGTAATTTAAGTTGAAATTTTTTCTTGAGTTGTCTGTGCCGTAATAGTAGGCCTAGTCACGATGTACGTCTGAAGACTTGGGAAATAAGTAACGAGTTATTCAATATTTCTGAAGGATGGTTTGGCTGCATACATGGAAGAAATTAGCAGCCTTAAGGAGCCCCGGGAGGGACGAACCCGAGGGAGACAGCGCACCTCCCGAGGGAGCCCGTTCCACGTCACATAGTCAACAACTGAGAAAGCGTGCTGTTGCACTGTGGCTGTACGGACGAAAGGGGCAGTCAGATCGCCGTGAGCACCAGAGCGAAGAGGACGGCGACCGCCATAGGACGAGACGGGACGGTAGAACTCCCGCAGGTATACAGGCACCTCCCTTAAGAGGCACCTCCAGACTAGGGAAGAGATCCGGAAATAGATGCGCTGAGGAAAGGGCAGCCAGTGCAGAACCTCCCGCGTGTAGTGCAAGACACGGTCAGTCTTCGCGAAACCACCGATGAGACGTTGCAGCCGCCCGGTGAGTCCGCTCAAGCAGGTCGATCCGGACCCAGTGGAAGACCTGCATAAATTTTCATTATGTGACCGTCATTTCTAAAGAGTTCGTGTTATGATAATGCAGAATACTTCCATCTACGGAGCATCAAATCCTCTGTAAATCTTTGACAATCCTAATCTAACTCAGATTGGTCCTGATTCGAAGCATGTGAGGCCCCATATGTATGACGTTCTGTGTGCGCCCAGGATTTTCACGCTTTTCGAATCAGTCTGATAAGTTTGCGCTAGAGAAATGTTCAACTAGAATTATAAATTCAGTAAATTCTATAAGCTGAATGCAGCACAACTGAGAACCAACCTCACCAACCGCCTATGCACATATACACAGATATTGGAGTAGGGGGCAAAGCGCGCCGAATAGTAATTATTTTTGTCTGTAAATCAGCAAAAACTTGCTAAATGTTCATTTAATTAATTAATTAATTATATATATATATATATATATATATATATATATACATTTTCAGTGTTGATATCTCTTTTAGGAATGATGGCACCACCGTTAGGGTGGTCCTTAGCTCCATGTAAAAAATTTGTTGGGGGAATTTTAAACGAGGCACCCTCCAAACTTTTAGTTTTAGGTACAAAAATAATAATACTGAAAAGTTTGTGGAGATTTTATGAGTTTTAGAGGTTGCTACCGGACATAACATAATTATATCAAATATATTGTAGAAACGCACACAATACATAGAATATTGTATAGGCCTACTATTCTTATGCACGAATTCAAAACAAATTCTGGTGGGCAGTGGTGGACGGTAGTATTTACTATTTGGGTCAAGACACACAAGTGAACATTAAAATGTTTAGTTAGTTCCAGTTACTACTTAATGTATTAATGAATCAGTGTCTTTGTTCCTGTCTGGATATCTGTTACGATATTGCAGAAACTGCTTATGATCCTCATTATTTGTTTGAAGCTTGTTATACTCGTCCATGAGTGCCACTCCACGCTCTGCTATGTGTTTCACATCTCTTACTGAGGTGGCAGTGGCCTTGGCTAACTTGTAGTTCTCATCGTTTGGCCAAGTATCAACATCTTGTTGGTTGAAACTTGCTGGAATGCATGTAATGCTGAAGAATCTTCTAGTGTTTTCCGTGATAAAATTTTCCAGTTGCTTCCAGCTGATCAGAGGTTACCTGGTATTCTCTTTAGTGGATGTTCGATGCCAGTTTTGTCCAGAGGAGCAGCCATATGGCGCTTGATAAATCAATGGAGACCCCATCATCAAAGAACGCAAAAGTCTCCAATTCCTCCGACAGATACCAGAAGTGACCCGGAAATGTCTTCATTGCAACCTCTGCATCTGCACAATTTTTCTCCTTGTTTATCAATCTGTCAATGTCCTTCAAGAGTTCCAGGTCTATTCGAGTAGCCAATGGTGCATATGATGCTTGAAACCAGACTTTGACATACGGCATTACTGTGAACAAGCAGATGTCAGCTATCCCCTTTTCTTCTCTTCTTGTCAACTTGAACTGTCTCTTGAACATCCAAATCTTAAGACTATAAATACTCTTGGCCATCCACTTTGTTCTATGCAGCCCAGCTGGTGCTCTGAATGATATGCCCCTGGAATAAACGTCGCCGAAGAAAGTGATGGTCAGCTCCAAAAGTTTGTCACTGTGTTCTATTTTGATCGGTCTATAAGTCGCCAGTTTCTCTGGAATCTTTGATAATCATTATGTCTGGACCTTGGGATGGGCCAAGAGAAAGCATGACCACTGCCTCCAACATTATTTTTAGTATGTGATGGCGACATGCACGCCACAACATATCCTTGTCCAGCCTATGCTCCAGCACAATGATATAACTATAATTTGATTAATAACTACTTACTGCTTGCTTACTTATTGACATCTTTTCCATAATGCATTTGGCAACCATTTTGTTTCATATTGGGTTTCTTAAAAAGTATACTGCATACTTTGTTAGTCAAAGAAACACACTAAAAGACCACTGAATTTGAAAAAATAAATAATTTATTTCTACGTTTGTTTATCAAATAAATAAATAAATAAATAAACATGAGTACTGTTAGGGTATACTAATTGCTAGAAGTCATTTATAGTGTTCAATAATGAATTACACACACAACTGTATGTCACTTTGCAATTTTCTCACCTGCTAACATCAGTTCAATTAAGAAAATGGCAATGGCTAGTCTAAATGAATTCCTCGTGGCAGAGGCTTAAACTTTAGCATCTGGTAGCAACCTCTAAATATTGTCAGATCCTCTTCAAATTTTTTCTGAATTTTTTCTTCATCAGTAGAAACAAAAGCACAGGGTGCCTCATTGTGAAATCAGACTTTCAAAAATAAGGACCACCCTAACCACCGTACGTTGCCAGCTACCCGCAACCTGCATGGACCATGCCACCACCGATGAACAGCAACGACCCATTGATTGGCCAAGCGCCCCCGCAGTATCCGGCTCCTCTGCAGGTCGCCTCGGCTCCAGCTCAACCGACTGACCAGAGGAAATTCTGAAGATCAGTTCGATGACCGGATCCACGGATCGCTTCATCAGAGCATCTCTACTACAAATTTTAAACATTTCAGCAGATTGATTGCTAAATAATTTTATGACATTGTGCGATTTTATTTGTATGCATATGTACTTTCTATGGCATTTAATTATGATTTCTGTCACAATTAATGGCAGGCACACGTGGACGAACGATAGGCCTGCTTGTCCAGGAAATTGATCGTATTCAGCGCTTTGGAGAGGTTCTAAGAAGGCGCTATATAAATGTTTTGCTTAATATAAACATTCATAACATGAATTATTTGACATGTATCCGATTCACAAAGAATGTTTCTATTCGTCTTTAGGTAGGCTAGATCACAGCGTGTACCTACTGATATATTCTACAATCGAAATACATAGTCAGAGTATTCAAGACTTCGACAGTCCTTAGGCCTATAGCTACTACTGACGATAGTTAAAATGTTCGATAACGTCATGAAAAAGATCTTAAAACAAACTTTTATGTGGAATGAATATTAAACATGAAACAAATTTTCGAAAGTGTGTTATTGTAACAAACAGTTTTCATTGCTGTAGTCACTTCTTCAATGGTTCAAGATCGGCGAGCACGCCAACTTCAAAATTTGCCTTCTTCTAAATACCTTGCGTCTGCTTAACTGCGCTGAATGCTTTCTCGCAAACTGCGTTATAGCGCGCCATCTGACGACCCTAGCAGTCGATTACGGCTGCGATCATCAACATTCACTACAATAGGTGATTGGGTCTGTCCGGAAGCTGGCCCGCGTGGTGAAACAACCTTCTGCCACGCATTGAGGTTGCCATGAGTGTTTTAGGAATAGTTTTCGAAACGCAATCGAAATTCCATCTATTATGTAGCCTAACTCTAGTAGGCCTACTTGCAGAGGCGCGTTTACACGTAGGCGCACTAGACGCGCGCCCAGGGCCCCCAAATCTCGGAGGGCCCCAAGCGATGGAAAATATTTTTTCCCAATTATAGAATTATCCAACACAATTTGTGATGAATTTATCGCAATAATGGAGACAATTTAAGAGCTCAATTTATTCCGGAAGAAAAACTGGCCACGTATTTCCGTTGATTGTTGATTCAACACCCGATGTCAGTCTTTTTTTTACTAAAATCATTAAATCAAATAACTTCACATTCCTTGAAAATAGCTTCTATAACTAATCATAATTACAGTCTCAAAAACACAAAACGGATTTAAATTCAACTTTGTTGGTTTTTGCACACCAGAGTCTCAGACTCTCAGTCTACAACTTCATAATGGCCCCCAAATATGTTTGCACCTAGGGCCCCGTTTTCTGTAAACGCGCCTCTGAGTAAGCTTACTTGCGCTGACAATCGACATTTCAAAGCAGCCTTCCGCTCCCTAGGCCTAGGGAGTAGGTGTAAAATCAGCGGGCGTCTTACAGGCTGCCAAGACATATGTTCTACAATCTACAAGATCTTGATAATTGTACTGTCAAATGTTTCAATGTTACTTACTGCGGTTTGTTAGTGAACTTGTCAATAGACACGAATAGGCTCAAATGGCTATACATGTAGGCACATAATTTGTCGTCATTACAATACGCCTACTGTATTATCATCATCGTCGTCGTCATTATCAACAACATCACCAACTTTATAATTAAACAATGAGGATATCATCATCATATTATTATTATTATTATTATTATTATTATTATTATTATTATTATTTACCCGAGGTAGATATAATCTCTCAGGTTGTCCAAAACTATATCTGGAGATAATATGATGTTACTCTGGAACGGCGGATCGCTCGACAAGTTCTGGCCGCATGAAAGTTCCTATGAAGGCAACAGCATTGAAGCGTTGTACGATGATTGACAACCGCTGGAATAGATAGCAAGTCTCTCTTGGGTCTCCGGTGGTTAAAGCTAAGCCTCTCCCCAAGTCTTTTATAAGGGCCATTCCGTCGTCATTGATAGGGCCTAAGGTCTCGAAGGCCAGAGGGACAAAAAAGTGGTCCGCGCGGATCTGGCTGTACTTGTTATTATTATTATTATTATTATTATTATTATTATTATTATTATTATTATTATTATTATTATTATTATTATTATTGTTATTATTATTATTATTATTACTATCATCATCATCATCATCATCATCATCATCATCATCATCATCATCATCATCATCATCATCATCATCATCATCATCATCATCATCATCATCATCATCATCATCATCATCATCATCAACAACAACAACATCATCATCATCATCATCATCACTCATTATCATCATCACAATCATCGATGTAGGCCTACATATATTAAGCAACAGTAAGATTTACAACAAATAAATGGACCTACTATTGCTATAATTATTGTTTAAATCTTTGACTTATCTTCGTTATTATTACTAGAATCAGTATTTCAGTATTTATATATAGCGACACGATACAATAAAACAGCATCAATCGATCTCGTTAAGGAATTGTTCAAGGTCGTCATACTTTGCGAGACTCCAACCCGCACACTTTGCCCGAAAACGTGGACTTTCGAGCAATCGACTAACGTGGCGCTATACAAATTTGATAGTTTGTCAGGTAAAGTCCCGCAGAAGCGGCTTGCGGAAATATCTTTGCTTCCAATGACTATAAGACCCATTCGTTGTGTTATTCAGTTATTAATTAAGTTACACTGCGACAATATATTATCATATTATTGACGTTATTACTAGAATAGGAATAAAATTTAGGCGCATAAATTATTTAATTGAAAAGATAGAAGACGTCACCGTCGTCTGCAGGTAAGCTCATTCAGATGACGTCATCGTCATTGTCGATCTATCGTTGATTTTGTTAGCGAAGTTTGACGGCTTTTGGAGATCAATCAATCAATCAATCAATATTCGTTTATTCGTCAACCATTTGACATAACGCAATTGGTAACAATCATAGATAAGTAAAATAATTAATAGAAGTCTATAAGCTGTTTCTCGTTCAGTTCAAAACTAATACAAGTCATGATTATAGAACCCTCGATATAAAGTTTTTAACATTTTTAGTTGGAAGGGAAAAATTGTGAGCCCGAGGGCGAAAAAGATAAGGAGTGGGTCGGCTCTCTGGGAAGTAAGGGCAAAGAACATGTTGTGGGTTGGACACTACTGCATTAAATAATCGATCATCAGCCAGACGAGCCAGATCATCTGCTTTCTGAATGGATGAAGGAAGGAAATCCCTTTTGCGCATACGTGTTAAGAGTCTATCGATTCTGTTCTTTTCACCTTTACTAAGATAACCCCACCATGAGGGGAGGCATACATAATACATGATAATGTGGTTGCCTTGCTATATTATGCAGAATTGGCGATGGAAAACCATGTGTTCGAAGAATTCTCAGAGCATAGACAGATGAAGATGAGGCAGTTAGGACTGCATCCAGATGTGACCCCATCTTTAAATCAGAACGTATAGTAGGAGTTCGGATAAAGTGAACCATCGGGTTGAGTGAACCAATTCTGGTAGGAAGCGTATGTACAGCAAGCTGTTAATATCACGTGCGCGTGCGCTCTATTTTTACATACTATTGCCAGTTGGCTACTCATTTAGCGGGTTATTTGAAAATTACCTAGCAGCTGCATGTTTTGAGAGGCGACGAGATGTGGGATGTCGAAGAAACTTCCAAAAATTTCAGTGTCCTACTTTTTAACTGACGTGTAACAAAAGTCAGGTTTTCATGTAAATGCCTTACACTATGCAGCCGAATTTTTTCAGTATTAATTTGTAGGTTTTATGGTATAGAAAAACATTGTTGAAATGTCGAAATGAACGAATACACGCTCTATAAATACAAATTTATCGCATGGTTCACTTTACCTGTACGTGCTGGTAAAGTGAACCATGCAAGTTCAACTAAAGTGAACCAGTGGTTCACTTTTACTGATAGGCTCCTATATATAGCTTTGGCGAGCCTGGTAAATGAAATAGGCATATGAGTAGGCCTAGATGTAGGCCCCTAATATCGGTTATTGCTATAATACAAAAAACTTGCATTGTAAACAAAATTTAATGAATACAAGTAAACAAATTATTTTCTAAGAACTAAGCTTACACATTATGTTTTAAAGGTTTAATTTAGAGATTTATGTGCACCACCATAGGTAGATTCCACCATCATGGAACAAGACATAGAAACAAAGGAAAGACCAAGAGTCCATCCTTTCTGTTGGTCTAAGTAATCGTAATGTTCAACTTGAAGAAGTATATATGGCCTAAACCTAGCCAGCAGTGTTGAGACTCGGCCACTGTCTGATCCAGTTTCACCTAGTGGTGTTGAGAGTGCATCACTTCCCAGGCTCAGTTCATCCACTGGCATTGATACAAGATCAACAGTGAGTCACCTCTGTTCTCCCAGTAAAGCTGAGCCTGTTCAAGAGATGACCGCACCTAGCATTCAGTTGATCAGGAACTTGGTCTAATGGTCTTTGCTACATAAAATGAGACTAAATCTTCCTTGAGCATTGAGCAAGACCCGAAAGAACAAAGGCAAGACTGCAAAGCAACTTCTTCAGAAAACGCCAGCACTGCAGACAAAGGTATTCCTGTCTTGTGTGTGGTGAGGACTACAATGAATCATGGATTCAGTGTACAAAGTGTAAAGACTGAGCACATAAATGTGCTAACTGACAAGGATTACTATTATTGCCACGTTTGTATTATTCATTAGGCTTACTGCACGGCACTAGGTTTGGACTAGTTTTAGAAAAAGGAGTCCATTTGAAGTATTCTATAGTATTCAAGTGTTCAATAGCTTCAAGTGTTGTTATTCTTCTGTGCAATGATATAGGCTTACTATTAGTTCTGTGCTGCAAGAGTTCTTGCATCTTTTGTAGATTGATTAATAGGCCTACTTTTGTTAAACACCATAACTAAGTTTTCTTAAGATTGACTTTTGTAGTTCAATTTAGGTTGGAATTATTAAAACCAGTGCAATTGTTTACCTAATACTGTGATTTAGCTATGTCTTTAGGCTATGTTTATGTTGGTTCACTTTAGGGAATATATTTTTATACTGGTAAAATCTGGTTCACTTTATCATAGAACACTGGTTCACTATATCTGAAAAGTCAGGTAAAGTGAACCGTTTGACAACACAACTTTGAAAGGCTATTTTACATACTTAACCTGAATATAACTTCAGTTTTACTGTATATCCTTTTAGAGCAATGAATGATCTATAAGGTAGTGTATTTAGATCTTTGACGTGCCACACCTGAAAGCGGCAAAGTGGCCCGATATGAAAATTGGTTCACTTTATCCGAACTCACCCTAACTCCTAAAATTTTAATTGATGAAACTCGTTCAGCCCCTGGTATAATTTGTGGGATAAAAGGACCTGCCCGCCTTTTACTAAAAATAATCATCTCATTTGTTTTCAAGGGGTTTAGGCGAAGGTTATTATTTACTGCCCAATCAGAGATATTTGTAAATTCTTCTCGAGCAGTGGAGATGTGAGACAAACCAATCAGGAGATAAGTATCGTCAGCGAATTTATCCATATGATTAAAGTCATGCACTGGATGTAGGTCAGATGAATTAGTCGCAAATAAGACTGGGCCAATGGCTGGTCCTTGAATCACACTTGAGTTAATATACAGTGGTATTGAGGATTTCCCTTGATGGCTAGTGATATGACCTCTGTTCATGAGATAATGGTATAGCCAGTTATAAATTTGGTCCGGAATATCAAGCTGGCTGAGTTTATGCATAAGAGAATAATGCCTAACAGTATCAAAAGCCTTTCAAAAATCAGTCGAGATAACCACTACATATTCATTCTCTGTAAGTAGATCAGAGATCTGTTGCAATAAGACAGTTATTGCAGCTGTAGTTGAACCTGATGGTCTGAAGGCAAACTGATCCTTTATTAAGTCAGCAAAAGGTAGAGAGTTTTGAGCTTCATAAAGGTAAGTTCGGGCAAAAACTCGTTCAACTAGTCTTGACAAAATAGGAACAACCGATATCGGTCTATAATCTGCTGGAGATGACGGTTTCGGCACCTTGGGGGTTGGATTGATTATAGCAATTTTAGATATTTTAGAGATATTTTTCTGCGATTTAATTATAATATTTTGACGAGTGGAAAAGTTTTGAGATTCGAAGGGACATGTTTTGAGGTATCTCGCGTTGTTTGTGGCTCGGTAGCCGCGCTTCCGATCGCGAGGTTTCGCCGGTGGACGACGATGTGGAGTCGCTGGTATTCGAGCTATCGGCTGACGTTCGACGAGACGACAGCCCTCCTCTTCCGGTCCAGGTAGGACAGACGACTCGTACATAAGTGATGCAGTGATTAATATCGTGGATAGAAGTGATGCTGCGGCTAATTGCAAATGGCATTCTATAGCGGTCATTGGTTTCAGTTGTTCAATTTAAATCCTTGGGTTTTAGCGATGGCAATCAGGAGAACGAAGTGACCGAGTTTTGTATCAGTCGAAACAAACCATCTTTTTAATTGCAGTATCAGTTTAACAGGGGCTTACATCATTATTGTCGCGTTTCTTAGCAACTCAGAAACGCTCTAAATTTAATAATTACTCATTTATATCCAGTTGTCATGACAAACAGCAGCCATCGAGGCAGACATTTCAAGCCATATTTAACCCAAAATATCTTATGTTTCTTAACTCTCCAGATGGAATTTTAGTCAACTTCAGGAAAATTTACTCTCTGGAGTTGACCTTGCAACAACTAAATGGCTGCCAATCTCAGCTCGTTGCGCTTAAAGATTGTGAAACGCTGATGAGCTTACCTCCATAACGGCAATTTTATCGTCTATGCTCTATAGGCTAATGTCATCTACTCGTTTTCGTGTTAGAACAAATTTATCCATTTTCACTGTCAGCAAAATCGGAACAAGAGTGTACATACGTCACAATCAACGACATCTTAAACGCTTATAGGCTTGTTATGTAGGCCTAACGGAGGGAGCCTTCTGCAGCTATAGCCGGCTCGAATAGTTTAACCAAGGAATAGTTTAACCAAGGACAGTTATTGATCCTGAGATCGCGAGGGGACTGAGGGGTGAGGAGTCACATCAAGGCCGGAAATAAGAGTGTGGGTTCATATACGGATTTGTATATCTGATGAAGGAGCTTGCTCTTTACGCTACATCTCCACATCTCGATATGACTAGGATAACAGCCATTAGGCGGAGAGTGAGGGTGATGTCAGATCTTTCCAAGAAGAGTGTAGCCGTGACCCAGATCCGTTGGCGCTTGCGGCCCGTGACTCAGTTCGACTGGCTCCCGGTTTACCTGTGTAGCTAAGTACTTCCGTACTTTTGTGGTGCATAGTATACTTCTCACTCCGTCTACATATGCGAAGCAAGGCGGAGATTGCGATCTCTGGGAAGGCACAATAATAAAATATTGGTTGGCATTGTTTAAAAAGTGGGGATGGTGTGTACGATACCCCAGTCCAAAAAGTGGGGGTACCGGTACCCCTAGTACCCACACAAAGTACGCCTATGATTACTAGTCATCAAAGATTGAACATGAACAAAAGCAGATGCAAGTGGTAATCCGATCGAGGTTGTATAATAATCCACAGTAAATATAAAACATAAAGATGAATATATTCAGACAAGTGCTTTATCATGTACCATGTGGCGTTCATGACGGCCCTGAATGTCAGACATGAAGGCCTGTAGTCCTACCGGCGAGTAGAAACTGCACTCGTTTGTGGTAGAGAAACGATAGCCAATCAAACGTTGTGTCTCCTTTGGTTTGTACGGACTGTATGCTCAACGGCCTTCAATATTGATTTCCATCCCAACGACTACAGACACATGTATATGCCCAGTCCATTCGCGCGAATGTAATTAGTCCCATTGGCACAGCCTACCTGAGAACTGCCCTGACCCAGTTTACCTGTAAATTATTGCTTTCTGGCAGCCGTAGGTAGGCTGCCGGGCGCGTGTGCCAAGGCTGCATTAATAGCACTGCGGTGATGCAGGACGGCTATGTATAGAGGCGGGGATGATCGCATGCAAGATTTGTTGGACTGAGAAGACAATGCAAATGCGCATGTCTGCTGGCCTCAGTATTGATAGCCGTCATCATCATCATCATCATCTGTCAGGCCCAAGGAGTCGTGTGCGCCTGCATCTTAATCCAGGTGTAAACCTGTTTAATTATTAACACAACTGTAGAAACGTTTGCAGCCACTGGATCTGACGGACGCCTACGGACCTAACGGAAACACAGGTAATCCACAGTTCTTACACATGACACGGATCTCTCTAAGTACGTGTCACTCCAGTCCGGTGATAGTTTTGGAAGATCATAAACAGACCTTCTCAGACCATTTATATCAATTATTCCCATAATTAGGCATATCTGCATTGACCACTTAAGCGGATGCAATGGCTTAAAGATTTTAGAGTACAATTGCAAAACCCAACAATTTTTTTACTGAAGCTTCTGAATGCTGTAGGGCTATTAACGGTACAGACGTTGTAGCCTACCATGTAGAACAAACTTTGGAAAAGTCATTCAGTAGTTTACATACTCCTACTGTCAATATATGGATTCTTCTCTTTCCTCTCTGGCATATTTTCTCGAGTGTTACTTTCGAGATTCAAAGCTGATTCATTTCAACCACCTTCTCCGATTCCTCTGTCATCGAAACCTTACAAAACCAAAACACGCAAACTTTCTGCCTTGAAATAATACTGCTACATTCGAGCCCTCTTAACATCGTTTTAGCGCTCAGTTGTAATTGTAATCACGTATTTATATAGCGCCTCTTGAGAGAGACTCATTAGATGCGCTTTATGGTCTTGTGTTGCAGACAACATAAAAACACGATTGAACTGAATAGTTTTCAAGCGCTTACGGAATATAAGCAAAGATGGAACAACGAGTATATTATGTCACAGAGTGTTAGGCAACTTATTCCGGAACGTTGGTTCAGAAACGACGAAGCTTCTGTGCTGCACTTTGGAGGTTCTGGCGGGAGGTACAATCAGGTCAACCTATGCAGCAGAGCGAAGAAATCTACGGCCAGGAAGAGTTGAATGGATGAGACGAAGACACACAACTGCCTAAGATACAGTGAGATGGAGCACAGCCCGATATGCATAAGAATTAAGATCTTAAACTCAATGCGTTTGTACATTTCGGAAACATCATGCATAAGGTGTATTTATGCCGAAACCTAAGTATACCTCCACGAAGACGGGCAGCCGCGTTTGACTAGACTGCAATTGTTTAAGGCGGAAAGAGCCAGTCCTGCATACATATCATTTCCATAATTAACCATTGTGCACACAAATGCACGCATGAGCTGTAGCCTAAACGAACGGTATGATGCGCGAATCTGGCGTAGATGATAAAGCACGTTCAATGTGCTCTTGCAATAAGCTCTGAGAAGGTCAATTCCTGGATCAAGGTCAGGCCCAAATGACACACAGTGGTGGAAAAAACTTCTTGTGAAACGATGTTGCATATTAGGCAGATAGATTTTACAGATCTGCCCACGGCTACGAACACAGATGAGCTCCTGTTTCCCAGTATTCAACTGGAGGCGGTGGGACGACATCCAGCCTCTATAATAGGCCTACTTGCAAGTGTAAGTTATATAGCGCCACCTTAAAGCCCTAGGTTTTAGGTTTGGCGGTTTCCCTCGTAGAATGAAGTGACCAACGACTGTAGGCGGTTCAAGTAAGCATCTGTCGGCCAATGGGCGTTGATTTCATTTTGGTTTACACATCTTACAAGCATAGGCTGCTGAATTTAATTATATGCATAGCCTAGGCAACATCGTCCGCTTTGTGGAATGGAGGCGAGGCGCAGGGACGGTCGGTCGATCGGTGGTAGCCCCCACCCTAGGCCCTTCACCCTCCCTCTGGCCCTCTAGCGGTCGGACGGATGGATGGAGATGCATCGCTAGGGCAGACTAGACCCGACAGGGCATACCCCGTACAGGCCCTACCTCGATCAATTGACCACTTGTATATATATAACCGAGCTGTGGGTCGACTAATTTGTGTATACGAAAGCCAGGTAAGCTGGCTAGAGGTCATACCTGTACTTCTAGAATGTATACAAGTTGTTCCAATTATCCAAATTTACCCCCCCATACACTCATATTACTATGGAGTTCATTGCTATGAAGATACTTACAGGGTTGAGAAACAAGTCTGTAGTTTCTATATGCGATTAGATTGCCATGAACAAATACGAACTTACTATTGTGGTAGATGGCGATCAAGAGGAAGCCATACGGGCATTTTTTGCTCACAACAACTGGAATTTTGAAAAAATTGGTAATTATGAAGACGATGCGTATATATATATATATATATATATATATATATATATATATATATATATATATACTGAAATTGTATAAATTGTTTTGTGTGGTGAACCCTGTACAAGTAGGCCCTATTGTTCTTCAGGTAGCGCTATACGTGCGCAAATAAGATTGAACTAAGATTTATAAATATTAAATTAAATTGCATTTATTATCCTTGCAAATATTTAGCTCAAACCATGCTATAGAAATACATAGTAATAATAACATCAGCAATGTTAGTATAATGACAACTGATGTGAACAGCAGTAACAGCAGTAATGATAATAAATGGCCAATTAAAAATGTAATTATTAAAATTACCATGATTATTATTATTACGATATGTAATAAGACAATAAACATATGCATAACCCAGCTAAGCTGTCGTTCAAGTCAAGTCGAAAGAGCTAATTGTATGTTGATGACATTATAAATATATCTCCAACCAATCGAAACTGCCTTTGTTCCAATTGCAGAGTTGGAACCACCAAAGAGAAGAAAATCTTGTATGGATGCCGCTTCGAAGGAGGTCTTGGTCGCGTCCAATGGAAATAGTACAGAGTCAGAAATTGAGGCTCAAAACAGTCGTGACATTCAAGTGTCAGCTGATCATTTGCAGCTGCAGGGTGAAAATCATCAATCGGAAGGCGCCTGTCCTCTTTGTTTTCTCTCTCCGTGCGTGGGTTCTGCATCTCCAGGTTGGCTTGGCGGAGGACAAGCAGCGCATGCAGCTAACAGTCCAATACGAAGAGTAATTTATGGAAAATATTGGAAGATCATTTGCAACTTGGGTGGGTGGACGAGCCCATTATATCTGGCCAAGAAACTAACGGAATCGAACGGTGTACTTCACATGCGGGAAATAATGCCAGATTGCGTAGTGCGAAAAGTGAGATCGTTGTATCCGAATCCAACAGGCACGCCTTACATGGGCCACAAGTGGGAGTAACATTGATACTTTGGATAATTCGCCGGACTTTGTTTAGACAGAGAGATTTTTATTGTACACTTACTTTCTGACATAAAGCAGAATTTTATCGATTGTGAGCTGCTTATGTACACCTGTCATAGCTATGATTCAATGTAACATAACATTCCCCCATTTTAAATTTATATAGCGCCTCTTCAAGATTCCTACTCAGAGGTGGATTTAAACCTGAATTGCCCTCAATTGCTCGGCGCCACACGAAAACCACGTTACGGAGACTAGGTTTTTCATAAGTGCTATGTCAAATCAATTTTGCAATGGCCACAGTCCCTTGTCCGTTCAATCTTCTTTTTTTCTTGCTTGGATTAGGACCTCGTTGAGGGGGGGTAAGCCACAGATTCATTTTTATACAGATTGGAGCATCTTGTTACAGATCGGATGCCCTTCGTGGCATCAACCACAGTTTTCCGCTGTGGACCTAGTCTTGGTGATGAACACATGCCCGCTAGGCAGAGGGTCATCAGGCTTATTTAAATTGAGTCATGTGCTCCCATGTCACAAGGCTGTTATTGGATATTTGCAGCTTTTAGTTGTCAAGCAAAATGCCACTCTTTTTCTACAGTGTGCCCTACTAGCCTTGCCGCTGTTGGTCCGCGACTGCTTATTCGTCAGATATAACCCTGCTTATTTCGCAGCTGACCTCTATTTCTAGAGGTCGTTCCACTATCCGCCACCTGTGGACGCGTGTGATAGCAGTCAGCTCTGCCACACATCAGCTCTGCCACACATCTCTCTGTCCTATGCCAGGCCAAAATCCGGGGAGGTCAAGCAGAGTAGACAGCAGAATGCTAAGGTGGTTATGTGTAATGACGGTTGATGGTTATGTAGCACTGATATGTTTGATTTTAGTGTATCATACAATATTGTCACAGCTCTTACGGTTATTCTACTGTGTAGGGTGCATTGCTTTCATTTGAAAAGCTCTCACTGTCTCCTAATTGGTCGTCATCGGATTCGTCCGAAGAGATTTCACTCTGGCAGGTCTCCTTATCTGCAGAAGTTTCTGTCACAGACTCCGATATTGCTTTAGATGCTGACCACACGGCAATGTACAAATTCCAAATGTTCTCAACAAATACGTAGGTCTTGCGCCGATACACTTTTTTCCCGATTTGGCGACGTGGGTTTTTCGAACGAACAGTCGTGCATATAGACGTGTATGGTCTGTCGACGTGTTCGTTCCAGTCCAAGACAGCCAGATTGCTCCGCAGCTCGTACATTAAATTCCCGTAGTGTATCCGTTTATCCAGATAGATCAGACAAACGTTATTAAAACTTTCCACATAAAATGTGTCGTGGCCTTTGACATAATCTTCAGCGTGCTTGTACACTACCAACGACCGAAGAAAGTCCTGGAGCATTGTAATTGCAGCCTCATTTGAAACAATTCGAACTTCAATCATATGCCCCGGCTCTTTGCAGTGGGAAGTTTCATGGCACTTGCTGTGGTTGTTCTGAAAATGAGGGATGCATGATTCTATGAGCTTACGCAGGGTTTGGGCATCTCCATTGCAATTGTCCATACACCAATAGACGTGGTTTCGAATGGCAGCACCCTTGTCAGAAAGCTCGGGATGCCATGTTTTTCCAATGTTTTTTTGTGCTCCTTGCCCAATTTTTTTCACCCCGGCTGTTATAGGACGGGTGCAGTGCCAGCGGTCATTGGAATTCCTGGCTTGCTTCCTCTCACGTAGGCGCTTGTTGATTGTCATGTTTCGATCATGCATATGATGGGCAACTTTAATGTTGCTGAGATCCAGGCTCTCGTACATCCTGTCGAATCCCACTGCCTCGTGACGCTGTGAACAGTTATCATCATTCCCGTTAATGTGTTGAATATCAACGACTTTGTGAGTTTTCAACCCGATAGCAACATGGTCGGTGTGATAACTATTTCGTCTACAATGATGTCGTGCGTCAGTCATTATAGAGATAGCTCCATCAGGCGACAGTGAAGACTCCTGCGCTCTAGCGCCAAATATAGATTGCTTTCGCAGGTTCTCAGAAATGGCACTAAATGTAACCATATTCCTCCTGCGGAAAAGGTCTGACAATAGTCCAAACCGACTGAAGTCGCTAAAGCGCTCGTACTGTATGGGTGTCATACCAGAGGCCAGGTAGCTCAACATCACTCGGTGGTTGACTTCAAATTCCTTCCGCTCGCTGTCTATTGTGGATGAGGAACTCCACTGAAAGGAGTGTTTTTTCGCACACTCCATATCCACCGACAGCACATGACCACTGTGTGTCCATGACTTCACTGAATACGGCGTCACACATGTGGATGAATGTTGTGAGATTGTGTCGATCAACTGGGCAATGCTGGAGCACTGCCCAACAAAATTCTCATGTGCAGTCTCCAAAGCTGTTGCTGGAGCTGCTGATATTGCTGCTGTGACAGATGCTGGATCAGTCAGTGAAGTTGATTCACTTACTTCTTCCGTGACTGAAGACATCGTGAGTGTCTGCTGCGGATGTTGAGTTGCAGAAGAGAGCTTATTGGTGTCAACATCCATTATGACTTTCACCAGAACTTCTCTCAAACTTTTTACTCCCAACGCCAAGCGAATGTCCTCACATTTTTGCTCAAATTTAAGTTTATCACTGTCGGTTGTAAAAGTTAATTCAAAATGTTTCCTTACAGAAACGTAAGGGTAGCTATAACTCTTGGTAGATCCATCAGACAACCGTTTTTTAAATGTTCGCATGTTGCCAACTGCAACACCTGAAGTCGGTGTCGTTGGTACAGCGTAGTCTCCATCCATCTTTGGAAATAGTTCGATATAATGATACTAATATATGTCCACTAACGAAATACAATGTTATACTACTATAAGGTCCACTACTGAAATAAGATAATAATATAATATACAGACACGAGATATAAGCTGTATCGACTATGCGATTTAAAATGGCTATGAAGTGAAGAAATTACGAAGCTCAACTCTGCTGCAGCGAAATTCAAACTAGAATGAGTACTGCAAACCAAGACTCAATTGTGAAAGGACATTTCCTAAGTTCATTTCCTAAGTTCATTAGCATAATTTGGCATGTGACCTAGTCTCTCTTCCTTAGGCTGTATATTAGCATCTGATACTGGTGCAAATTCTTAGAATATGAAATACAGCTTATTGTCTTTAGTGTTCCGGGTATAATAAGGCAACGGTGACAGCATCAACAGCTGGCATTTATATACAGGTTTACGACCCAAAGCTCGGTTATATATACAAGTGGTCAATTGATCGGGGTAGGCCAGAGGGAGGGTGAAGGGCCTAGGGTGGGGGCTACCACCGATCGACCGACCGTCCCTGCGCCTCGCCTCCATTCCACAAAGCGGACGATGTTGCCTAGGCTATGCATATAATTAAATTCAGCAGCCTATGCTTGTAAGATGTGTAAACCAAAATGAAATCAACGCCCATTGGCCGACAGATGCTTACTTGAACCGCCTACAGTCGTTGGTCACTTCATTCTACGAGGGAAACCGCCAAACCTAAAACCTAGGGCTTTAAGACACACAAATCAGAGGCGCTGGATCATCTCCATACTGATGAGCCGTAGCCCCTAAAGAAGAAAAGAACTAGCTTATATATTGGCGGTGTAGAGAATTTAGAGCAGGGACCCTAAAACGAAACCATGTGGGAGACCAGGTGAGACAATGGACCAATGAGACCTTGAAGAGCCAATAAATCACAGCCTGAGTACGCCCCTGCAGAGAGGTATTAACGCAACCAAGAGAGAGAGACAGACAGACAGACAGACGAAGACAGAGATAGAGACAGACAGACAGACAGAGAGCACGAATGACGACATCGAACGCCGTTTCAGGATGCCTCATGAGAATTCTGTGGTCAACAAGCGCGTAGGTGGAGTTAGGTAATTACCGTTTTATTACACAGGAGACCTCGGAGACGTTTTGAGTATCGGTAGGGCCTACTAGCGGGGTGTAATGGTGTATCCACGGTGCCTTTGTTTATTTATAACTCCGGGTGTCATGCACTTGTGGCTTATAGCCTACTACACCGCCGCCGCTGCCGCCGCAGTGTGAGAGTGGTACTGGTCATCAAACGGTTGTTGTTCAAATGAATAAGACGGAAACAAATCGTAAATATTTTGGATGCTGAACAAGCAGTGCTAGTGGTGATTCACATGATCACAAAGCGCTCGAATGACGAGCCAAATGAGTCTGGTTGGTCTGATATACATGATACACTTCCTGCTTTAAGGGCTCACCTTTGTACTTCGCGCCATTAACGCATGCCTTGATCGTACCTGTGTGTCTTAGCAACCTGGCCCTATATAAATTACGCGTCTTCATTACAGGGAAAATACACTTTTACACACATACATGTTTAAAAATATATAATATTACACACATATTATATGTATACGTACAAATATTATTGATTTGATCATCACTGATACATAACACCAAAATGAAATTTATTGCTTACAGTGATCGATGAACAGCAATTTCCAAGGTCTATAGATTATTGTGTATACATGTGTATGTGAGTGTGTAGGCCTATTTATGTTGGCTTTGTGTATTTTGTGGTAAGTAACTTCGATATGTCTGCGTAATGTATACATATATAGGTCTCACTGATGATCAGAATTAGCTAAATGAAAATGCAGTAGGGTTGTAACTAACTTATTCTAGATAGGACTATAACTGAGGTTGCCTCTAAATGTTACTATGAATAATTAAGGCAGACTTTAAATGCTTTCTAGAGGTGTAGCCCAATTTGAGCCCTAAATAAAGCCCTATAAATTTATGCATTCTTAAAAGTAATAACTGCTTGATCACTCTCTATAGCATGACAAGTCCGCTCACTCTCTCAGTCTATATTAGACGTTATTTTCTGCCAGGCAAATTCTCTCCAATTGCTTAAAATTTCCGCATTACTTTTTGGCTGTTGGTGTTAGCAGTATTCATGTGTTCAGAAATTGACATTTCTTACACGTATACTCTATTCTGCTGGAATCATATTAATGACCTCCCCAAGAAAAAAGAGGGACACATTTAAGCATCCCTAGCCGCTTCTCGCTGACCAGTAGGCTATTCGCAGGGCCTAATAAAATCCTACCGCCGATTGGTCACATGCTGTAACTGCATGGGACCGGGCGTTCTTGATGACCTCTTGAAGGCATGGGGGGGTAATTTGTGCACGGCAAAATAATGGAGTTTTATTACAGACTTCCGTATCAAATAAGCTTGAACGATGGTTGTGTCTGGATCGTTTTTAATCTCTCGAGACGAGGCATTGGTGTCTCCTGAGCGTCTGCAGGGTGTCGGGAGTCCAGGTGGAAGATGACCAGTGGAAAGCGGCAGAGATGGTTTAAAAAGTCCTTCACTACGTTTCTATGACAAAGCATAAACCACGGAAGTTTTTGTCAATCATGTGTAGCCTTTTCATCTATTCCTGTCTGGTTAGTTCAGCGAACTGGAGCTGTAGGCCCTAGCAGATAAGCCATGTAACCTAAATAATTACCTCAGCTGAAATGCCATCCATGACTGTCATGCAGTCTTGTTGTCAAGACCTTAAACCTCAAGACCAAGACCAAGACCTTGAACCTCAAGACCAAGACCAAGACCAAGACCAAGACCTTGAACCTCAAGACCAAGACCAAGACCAAGACCAAGACCAAGACCTTGAACCTCAAGACCAAGACCAAGACCAAGACCCAAAAAATCGCAAAACTTCTAAAATTGTCAAGTCGGAATATTCGCTATTTTAATGAAAACATGAGTCTTTTTTATTCAAGCAAATTAACTTTAAATGCGAACTGCAGAGAAATCCGAATTTGCATTCAAAAGTCCTTCATGCAAACTATTATTTCAAATGCCTTTTGTATTTTATAAAAACCAATTCGCTCAGAATTTTCTGACCAAGACGTGCCTTAATTATTGTGGGGCCTCATAAAAATTCCGCCATGTGAAAAAATACGTTCTTCAGGGCTGGTGGTGAAGTCGCTGACACACACAGAGAAGCTTTTCAAGCACTGGATGTAAATGTGCAGATAGTGAGTCCTTTTGAAATCTTCCCATGGTTTATCATACCGTCTGATACAGAATAACTGTTGCTGCTGCCAATGGGTTTTCCTGACCAACAAGACTTGTATCCATCCATAGATATTGGTCGTGTGATGCAAGCAGGCTTGATACAGAATTCTTGAGTTCTGTTAAATGACTGTTCATATTGACAGCCGGTCTTGGTCTTGGTCTTGCGAGACCAAGACCAAGACTTTGAACCTCAAGACCAAGACCAAGACCAAGACCTTGAACCTCAAGACCAAGACCAAGACCAAGACCTTGAACCTCAAGACCAAGACCAAGACCAAGACTTTTAAAAACGAACTCGAGTGCACTCGAGACCAAGACCTTGGTCTCGAGGACAACAAGACTGCTGTCATGTCAGTTGAATCACACGGTTAGGACCTACATACGGGGACAGATAGGCCTAATGCAGGCCTGACCGCAGTTTCTTGACCTCCTGCATGGCTGGAGACTAAAGAAAAGGCTCCGTTGATATTGGGTACCAATTTGGCCTTCTGCTGGGTACTAATTGGAAAGGTCCGTTGGTACGTTGGCAATAATTTTATCTTGTGCATAGCTGGGGACTGATGAGAAGTCTCCGTTGGGACGTTGGTACTCATTTGGCAGCGGACTAAAGAGAAGTTGGTACGTTAGTACCCATTTGGGCAGGAGTTACACAGAAATTTGATAATCATGTAATCACATATAATTGAGTGAGTCACGTATACAATGCCTTTCCTGAAAGTTTTGTGGTCGTTAGACGAACACTGAAAGCTGGCAAAAAATGGCAACTTGTGATAGGCTAGTATCATTTTATTTCTATAACGCAGCTTTACGTCTAAAGTGCAAAATGTTCAGTTATCGGTTAATATCGATTGGCTGAATCGTCCATGCATTGTGCTAACGTTTCATTTGGTCGTTTGAGCGGTGACGAATAAGCCGGATTATCCTGGGATTTTCTAGAACAACTCGTGTCAGGAGTTGAGAAACCAAGAGATTTAACAGGCCATCCAAGTCTGTATCGATTTCTAATTAAAACATGTATGCATAATATTTATTTTATGTTTTATTCACATATTTTCTGCTGGTTTATTTATTTCTTATTTACTTATTTGCTTTATTTATTCGAATCATTTATTTATTTGTTCTATTCACGTATTTTTGTGTTGAATTACTACAGTATTTTTGTTCTGATTTGTTTGTTTATTTCGACTCCATTGTCCATACTTTTATTGCTGCCTTTGTCTATTCATTTCTTAACCTTGTTTGTTTATCCTATGCATTTAGTGCCACTAATGAGTTTATTCTTGAAGTGGCGTCTTACAAATGTCAGATTACAGTTACAATAACATTGCAGTTGCGCAGAATGCAACCGGCCCGCACGACCTATGCCGCCGGCGTCCCAGCGGGGGCAGGAGGCTCCGGATCAGGAGGACCTGCAGGATCTGTCATCTACGTTCCGGTGATGGCAGCGCCTGCATCGACCAACTTCTACGAGCGATACCTTCAAAGGCAGTCGATCATTCTCGGCGTCGGTCAGGTCATGATCGGAATCCTATGCATCGTCTTCAACGCAGTCGGAATGGCCTTCACTTTTGGACGAATAAATGGAATGATATTCATCGGACATGGCTTCTGGAGCGGAATTCTGGTAAGTAGCCTAGGTGATATATTGTGCAATTTATACACAGGACATTTATGTAAAACTGAAAATAAGAAGCGTACTTATTGAAGACTCTTATCAACATACCTTCTCTTCTCACGCACATCTAGTTTCAACCATGCACTATTCATCTATTCAACCACTTTATTCATCTGACGATCTACTTGTCTGATGAATTCATTTGACGATCTACTCTTGACCTATAGGTCAAAAGCGAACCTGACCTTATTTCCCTTACCGTATTTTGCCTCTGTATGTGCTTGTTTTCCAATCCTCCTATCTCCGTCAGTTATTTACCCAATCACCCACTTGAGCGCTTCTGAGTAGGTTTCTTGAAGGTGCGCTATATTAAATTTTTGAATGAATGAATGAATGAATGAACCCACTTCTCTGGTCCATCGTATGAATTCACCCAAACTGCACCTGTCATCTCTGCACAAGCCTTTCACTCAATATTGAAACACTTTTCACAAATTCTACATCGATTCTTCTTTTCCCTTTCAATCAATCAATCAATCAATCAATCAATCAATCAATCAATCAATCAATCAATCAATCAATCAATCAATCAATCAATCAATCAATCAATCAATCAATCAATCAATCAATCAATCAATCAATCAATCAATCAATAACCATGGGCTTAGCGCCCGTAGGTTTCCGATGCCTTCTGGACATTGTCAGGAGCGCAAATTGACAATGCTCTCTCCAATTCCAACCACTATCCTTCGTAGCTGTATTAAAACTGTCTGCTTGTCTAACCCTTGGATTTTGACCTATAACCGAATTCAACCTTTCTAGCCGTAACAATTCCTATAATGTTTCAACTTCCGAGCTCTACATCAACCGCATTCGATCACAAACACTACAATTTCTACGTGAGATAACGCACGTGGTCCATATCTAGATAATCACTCGTATCAGTTTTCTTTCAATTCGTATTTAATTTCTTCTTTTCCAAAACGCCTGCTATTCCATAGAAGTGCAGTTTTCTCAAATTACAAATTGCTACGAAATCTCAACTATAGCCTACGATAACGAACAAACTGAAGTCAGATTTACTCTACACATATATTCCATGTAGCAAGACAATCTAACAAATCGAAATAAGTTCATTTTAAGACAGTTTGAAAATGTTTTCTTTACACAGCCAAAGCAATAGTGCATTATATGCAATGAAAGACTGTTCCAGGAGGCTGGTCCAATACACGAGAATGGACCACTGGTTCGAGTTGAAGTACAGAAGCCCGGCACATGTAGCCTAGCGTATTAGTAGCCACAAACAATAAATACGCTGTCTGACTTGAATGAAATAAATTGGTAAATTTTTCAAAAGCATTCGTAAGTCAAAATGCAGGTATTTAACAACAGCCTTAGTTAGGCCCCATAGTTTTACAATCGACTGAAAACATGACGGCTCCCAATACACATAACACCACCAATTATTTTAGATAGGCTATAAGAGTGTATTTGTGAACAATGTTTTTGCAGTTCATCATTACGGGCTCACTTGGAATTTCGGCAGGAATGAAGAAAACGAGATGCCAGGTTAAACTCTTACATACTTTGGAAAATTCGACTACAGATTATTAACAGTGATTAATATCAGGGGTTGGTGTAAATAAGCCTAGGCTATGTAAGATTTCATTGGTTAGTTTATTTCAAGTGCTAATTTGTGCATTATTAGGCCTCTAGCATTCAAATGCGATACAGTAAGGCAGTGCTAAATGGCATTTAAGATTTGCGGACGCAATTCAATGAAGCTGATGATGATGAATAAAATGATTAAAAACCATTATGAGATAGTATCCGCTGTGCTGAGCGGTGGCGTTGTAAGATGGACATGCTGCATAGTTGGAACTTAATTCCTTTGAGACGGTCACTCGTAATCATAATCGTAAACACCAGTTTCTAAAGCGCTTTGTGTCACTGGCAACTGTATCCGGCTCTTGATCATGCAGGTTCATAATGCACAACTGCTGAGCGCTTTCGATCGATCCCTTGTTCGTAGATACACTAACACTAACAATAGCAATTACAATATGTAAATAGCAAGTACGACTTAGATTTATGAGAGTTGGCATTCATTCAGGGTCTCCTGTTTCCGGGTCTGAACATTGAGTTTGCGATTATTAGTCCGTTGAATGTAATACAACATGTTGCGTCGTTGTTTAACTGAAAGTAACAAAATTATAGTCATCTCTACATCTCTAAGATAAAACTTAAAAGTAGTATGGTAACCTGCTTAGCAATCTGCTTATCTGTTTTTCTTCTTGTTGTTCTTAGTTGTATGGTTACCTTCATAGTGGCAGCCGGAATATGTATATATAAGCTTACATTATTATTACAAATAAATGATCGCCATTGTTCTCGGTCATTTGTCAAGTTCATTGCACCCTTAGTGTTAGTCAAAGTGATGTCGTGTCCTCATTTATATTACCTATCCAGTGTAGTCTTGGCCTGCCTTTGCTTCTTTTCCCTTCGAATCTTGGATGCAGTGCACTGTTTGGGATTCTGTCAATTGGCATTCTCTGTACATATCCACACCATCGGAGTCTTCTTTGAACGACTTTTTCTAGCAGAGTTCTTTGGATACCTAATGATTGTCTTATGTCATTCTCTCTTATCTTCTGTATTCTTGAAATCCCGCAAATTTTCCGCAGCCAACTTATTTCTGCTTCGACGATTCTTTTCTCATCTTGCTCCCGCGTTGTGCAGCATTCTGATTCATACAAGAAAATTGGTTGTCTCATCGTCTCATATAGGCCCTACTTTTAATTTGGTTTATGATTACCTGCATTTTACAGCCTGCATACATATTTGTTTTCAGATCATTAGTTTTATGGTTACCTGCATTTTCTCAGCCATCTGCGCCGCTCCTCTGTTGGCGCTCGGAATTGTCGGAACTATACTGAGTGGACCGCCGACGACATATGACTGCAGCTACCTCTACAGTGGCTACTACAATAGTTACAGATCGTGTAATGAGACGGTTGACATGGTAGATAATCACCTTTAAACACTATGTATAATTTACTAACGCTGCCTACACTCAACTGAAACCATCGTTATAATATGTAGTCTGGTTCGTATGTCCCGAGTTCATATAGGCCAATCGCTTCCTCGTGGAAGATTTCAAATCCTATAGCAAGCAATATGGTCTATAATACTGTCATCTGAATATAGAAGTAAATAGCATCTTTTATCGAGGAATGCAGTTTTATGATATTCTCAGCCGAATAGGCGTTCTCTGTTAACAATTCCTCCGTTATGCATTGTGTTACGCAGGATAGCTATCGAGTGGTTGTAGCCATGCAGGCATTACTGGCCATCCTCGCCTTCATTGAAGCTGTGCTCGCCATCTGGGGTGCGTCCATCTGTTGCCAGGCAGTCTGCTGCTGTAACCCGCAGCCACAAACCGTAAGTATGCAAATTACAACATCACTCCGTTCTTATCCACTGCCAACCTCTCACTGCACTTATTGCGAAGTCTCGATATCATAACTATTAGATTCTAAACATACTAATCGTAGTGAATTTTTTGCCCATGGACCATTGTAGTCCTGATTTCCGGCTATTATTATTATTATTATTATTATTATTATTATTATTATTATTTTTATTTTTATTTTTATTTTTATTATTTTTTGCCCCAAGGTACATATGATTCCTTGCAATGGGGACTTAAATATTAATTAAAATAAGTAAATCATCTGGAACGGCCTCTATTCCTCAGGATTCGAGAGAGGGAAAGTGCCGCGGAAAGATTATTATTATTATTATTATTATTATTATTATTATTATTATTATTATTATTATTATTATTATTATTATAATTATTATTATTATTATTATTATTATCATTATTATTGTTATTATTATTATTATTATTATTATTATTATTACTACTACTACTACTACTACTACTACTACTACTACTACTACTACTACTACTACTACTACTACTACTACTACTACTACTACTACTACTACTATTACTACTACTACTACTACTACTATTACTACTACTACTACTACTACTACTACTACTACTACTACTATTACTACTATTATTACTATTATTACTATTATTACTATTATTACTATTATTATGACGGATTGGATAAATTTCGAGCTGCAATTATTACGCCAGTACGCGCGATGCCGTTAGTGGATCTATAGCATTCTGTCAATATGTAATATAAGTATTGAAGCTGAAAATGTAAACTTTGGAACCTGCATATATATATATTAGGGTGTGTCTATAATTTGAAGTTTCAAAATTAATATCGGCCAGTTTGTTTTTGTGTTCCACCTTGAGAAACATTAACATTTGCCAAATTAGATGAAAATCAAAAGAGATTTAGAACTGGCGCAAAGCCCGGGAAAAATTACCACTTAGAAAACAATGTCATACATTGTAATTCTCGAAGATCCAAACAATTTCAACACTTAAACATAAAAAATAAGGCAAAAGCAAACCAAGAACCTTCAGTTATTTGTCATTACCTAGTCCCTTTAGTGCTTTTGGGAATCTATTTCGATGGTATTCAACCATTTGAAGAACAAATTGTTTCTCTTCCTCATTTCGAACCAGGGCTTCATTGAAGGACTGCATTAGAGCCACTCCTCTCTCCGCTAAATCGTTCGTCACTCTTAGGGCGGATATAATGTCTTTCGCCTCATTGAACGAATGCTCTGACTCCCATTGTTGTGGATCTCGATCAAGAAAAGCGTAATCGAATTTGAGGAGCTGGAAAAGTTTGATGGTAGAAGTGGTAAAAAAATCGGATAGTGCTTTTGTAGATGGATCATGTATGGGAGGAAACCTCTTTGGAGGTTCGTCGGATCCCTGATTGTTGCGCATGTTATAGACTATGCGCTGTTTTTCGTCGAAGGTGACTGAATCGTCAAAAATGCTGAGGCCAACCAAGGTCTCCGACAAATACCAAATGTGTCGGGAAAATGCTGTTAGGGCTACCTGTGAGACTTCCTTGTCTGGGTAAGTATGGATTGCCTTCAAGAATTGAAGATCGTTCCTTGGGGCTTCATTGGGTGATGTACAGGTGAACCAGTACTCCACGTAGGTTGTGGTCACAAAAAGTGAAACTCGAAGTAGATGATTCCACATCTTTTGAGAGTAAGATTGTCGAGATGCCCTCTGGTGTTGTTGAATGGGAAACTGCTCTCTGAAAAGCCACATCTTGATTGCATAAACCGCACGTGCCATCCAACGCGCGCGGTGAAATGCCCCTGGGTACCTGAACTTTATTCTTTTCAGTTGAATTCCTCCTAGGAAAATGACTGTTAGTTCTAGTAGCTCTTCGTAGTCGTCTCTGTGGTATTCAGCATTCAGTTGCTGCAGTGCGAAGGTGATGACATTCTCTCGAATTTCTTTGACTCTTTGTGCTGCGTCTTTATCTTCCAGTGCTGTGCGATACTTGGTCTGATCAATTTGCGGCCAGAAGTCACGGAAATGACTGAAGAGTTCCAATTTTGGAGACCTTACAGAATCATGCAGTGAAAATACCTTTTCCAGAACAATTTCAGAAACATGATGTCGACAGGTAAGGTTCACGAGGTGTTTTCCTAATTCCGTTTCCAGCTTGATGCATACGCCGCCCTTGCAACCCGTGTTACTCGCCGTGGTGTCGAAACGCATGGCCACGATTCTGTCTTCCAATCCCCAACTTCTGATATCGGTCAAACACGCATCTGCCATGAAGGCAGCAGTCCCGGATTGGAGTTTGGGGATGGCCAATAGTTTGGTCACATCCTTACCAGATACCATTATTGGAAGACGATCAACGCACACTCGTCCAGTTTCTGTAAAATCTAGCATGATCTTGCCGTCCCAGTGGATAGTAAGGGGAACCTTCGGATCGAAAGATTCACGAATCTCAGCTGCTAGGGCTGCACGGTTATCCTTCCTTGCTCGATGGATAGCAGAAGGACTGATGATCAGCTCACCAGCTGGTGCTGCATATAGATTGGATGCAGCGAGAGCAGAGAAAATGTGAGAGGCATTCCTGCTGCTGGTTTTGGTACGATCTAGAGCTGCTGCAACATCACGGGTAACTACAGAGATTGTTCCCTTTTGCCGCTTTGGTGGTCCAGCTGACGTTGAAGGTTCTGGTTCTCTTTCTGAGCTATTTGATGACGCCTCTTCCTCAGATGATGTTGCCAACAGAGAAACCTCCGTCGCTACCGCCATGCTTGCACGATATTGTCATGGGCGAGGGAATTATTGTTGTAGACAGATTGCTCCGATCGGAGACCACGACATTATCTGATTGGCACAAACTCATTCGGGGATCAAACACATACTCTTACCAAGGGAGACAGCCACTCGCGTTAAATACCATGCTATTGATGTAGCACAAGGTGTCTGTGTATCCTCTAGAAAACCACAATAGCTTAATTAATTACTATAATTATGTTGAAGATCGAAAACACGAAGAACAGACATCGTAACGTCTAAAATTTTGGCCAAACCGAGACAGGTCACCGGGTTCCTAATTTCGGTCGCCTTGCGCCAGTCCTAAATGTTCAGCTATCGCGATATAATTTCGGATATGGCGTTTATACGCTAATTGGCATGATAATTCGAACTGGCCGTTAAAAGATCTTTGAGTTAAAAAAATCATGTGCATCATAAAAACACCCTAATATATATATATATATATATATATATAATATATATATATATACATATTTCTGTCTCAATGTCTTTATATCGTCGTCTTTATATGCACAGGGAAGCCGTTGGTTAACCTAAGACGGGAAATGTTGTGTAGCCAATGCATACATACATGTGGCAATTCCACATGTAGGCTACATGCAGACATTTGTGCGATTATTTATATAGCGCCTTTCAAGTATTGCACCTAACGAAGACGTTTGTACTTGCAGGTGATGGTGCCAGCTAACTACTTTGCAAACGACGGCCAAGTGTTGTATATAAATCAAACGAATGGTCTGCCCTACTCTTACACTCAACCGCCGGCAGCAAATCCATTCCCCCAAGGTCACTTCTGCATTCTTTCTAGCCAGTCGACTTTCTAAAAGTAACTTTATTACGGTGCTTCAACTGCACTCAAACTGAGTCAGTTGGAACAGGAAGAATTTATGTGAAACTATAGCAGACTAATCGCTGCACTTTCATTTACCACTCTCTCTCCAAGGGTCGTTTAATTAATCCACTGCTCACCGATGATAAAAGTAACAAATTTCGATTTACATTTTGATGGTAAATTATATATTTTATGAAAATTATTAATATTGCAGGAAAATATGAGAATTATATTCCTCATAAGTAAACAACTGATTAACTCTGATGCATATTTAAGGTCTTCGGTGTTAAAAACGCTGCTAAGCATCGCCTAACGCATTTCCAGCCTTTTTGTGCACAAATCTGCAAAATATAATCGGAACATTTATTAGGCCTACATGACTTTTATTCAGTATGCCAGCCTTGTATCATATCTTAATATACAGTTAGCTATTTATCGCCCTCCTAAACGGTTGCTTTCTTCTAATACCGGCTTATTGCTGGAACCTATATGTCCACTGGAATTGTAGAACCATGTGCTGCTGTGTTCCTCGTATTTGGAATCGTGTGTAACAAAAGACCCTAGTTGCCAATTCGCCATCATCATTTGCATCACTTTATTATCACCGTTGCACTCTGGTCTTTACATGACTCCGTTTTGACTTTGAGCACTTGATAATTGTTTTGAATAAATTAAATAGGAATACATGAATTGCTGATATCGTCGAGTGTGTCTTTCTCCTCTTAGCACTAAAATTATCCTAAGCATACGCTGCAGGTATTTGATCTTATCAATATATTGTACATTGTAGGTCAAATGCCGCCTCCTGCCTATCAGGCAAACTTCGTTCAGCCGACTTGGAGTAGTTCACCTCAGTCGATGCCTATCGCCACTGTCAGTCCTTCTGCTCCAGTCTTCGAGGGACTGCTTCCTCCTCCATATCCGTCTAGTGCTCCTGCAGCCGATCAGTCAACCGAAGCGGCGAAATACTGAGCATAATGCAACAAATCACTTTCTGAACTTGAACAGAAACAGATCTGAACACGTTCTGTAAAGTTCACAGGATTACGATGCCATGCAGAGATCTGAGTCATGCGTGTAGGCCTTTTTAAAGTATAAATTAGTATCGTTTAGGCTGTTTTAGAATGTTCTCTGAGTTATGAGTGCAAGTTTAAATCAATTTCAGCTAGGCTGTTTTAGAACTTTCTCTGACTAACACTAACTATGTAGATCTGATGTTGCAATTTCATTGTGTTAGCTTACGTGTATAACAGCGTTAAATGTGAAGACATACTGCATAACTAAAGTAGCTCTATAGATAATTCATTGTCGCAGGGTATACCACATACTGTGTCCAAGAGAAAACCCATCGTTGTTGTACAGCGTCTGAGTAACTTTTAGAAAATCATTTACAACATACATTTGTACCATTATTTTAGACTCTAATCTTTTGTGAAATAAGATTTTTGCTAGTCGAAGACATTGAACATTTTGCATTGTTACTTAAAGAACATTAATACTTCAACTGGCTGATGCCTCGCTTCTTTTTTTCTTAAAATCTGCTGTTTGGCCGAATACGTGGATCATAAGATGAGTTAGATGACGGATCAAATCTTTTTACACTTTGACGACGAATGTGCACTAAATGTATATGGAAACTAATCCGTCTCGTCGTTAAAGGGTTAAAAATAAAAATTATATTCAAATTTATTTTATATAGGCCTAGAGACAGCTTTATTAAATTCCGTTCGTTACTAACCTTACAGCAGGGGTGGGCAACATACGGCCCGCGGGCCGGATCCGGCCCCCGGGGACTTTTCAACCGGCCCTTGACGTGTCTTTAATATTAGCATTGTATCTGGCACTTGGGACCCTTTTATCCGGTTCAGCATGAATGCCTGGATCTCTGTACGTAGGCCGACTTTAAAACATCTGTTTCTGGTTTATTAAGAATCCGGCTTCTATAGTCTAGTCAACTAGTTCTACTCATTCATCAATGTAATTACTCTCTGCATGAAACTACCACAGAGTGGGTAGGTTCTAAACTTTGGAAGCCATCTTCACTTGGATTTCATGCCCTGAAAATGGTTGCACTGTTTCCAGGCACCTATATTTGTGAACAGTTCTTCTCAAAGATGAAACTAACAAAATGCAGAAGCAGAAGCAGACTAACAAATGACAATCTTTCCAATGAAATTTGAATTGCCACTTCGAGCATTAAAGCAACCATACTGGATAAATTGTGTCGTGAGAAGAAGTGTCAGATTTCACATTAATCATCAATAAATATAGCACACCAAGCAAATGGATACATTGTACACTAACAGTTTTATGTATTTTTTAAACTGAAGAAACTTATAACATATTTAGTATTTTATTGTAGCGTAGGACTGTAGGTAATTAGGATAATAATATGTTTTCATCATAAAAATTATCTTCATTTAGTTTAACATAAATTTAACCGTAACGGTTATATCACAATAGTTAGTTTGAATCAAATTAATATTGTCTTATTTTCTTGGACAAATGAATCTGCAAAAATTAGCCCGCGATTGGCATGCGGCCCCTGAGCTGTCCCTGAAAATCTTAGGGCGGCCCTCTGTTTAAAGAAGTTGCCCATGCCTGTAATGTAAACATTGATTTAGAGGAGTGCCGTAGCGAGGGTGTTGAGTGGTGCCATGGGACAGGGCGCAATTCAAGAAGGAAGCGGAATGATTTAGTCATTAAACTAATTACTTTACTTTGAAATATAATATCCATTTAAAATGAAATAGGCTAAATGTAATAAAATTAAGTAACAACAAATAAAAGTATATAATTATATATAATGTTAATAGATAGGCCTAGATAGGCCTACCTGAAAGTGCAGGCTTAATTAAAAATTGTCTTTGAACATATTTATAGTAAATATTTTATTCAAGATAACAAATTTGTTCGTTATTGGTAAAGCTGATCTTTGGGGTAGGGGTTTACGCTTGGCACAAAGCGCAATTATAGTTCCTGATATAGAGTGATGTAGAAATAGGAATACTGGTGACGCGCTGTATATGTTAGAGCTGAGAGTAGGAATATATCGCCAAATATTGTTCCTACCGTTCATGTATCGGGAGCTCTTTTTGACGACCGGTTGATTAGTGCATTCATTAATAAGTGAAAATTCCCGGAAATGTATGATTGCCAGATGAATACACAGTTGCAAACTATAGCGGTTTATGAGACTAACTAAATAAATATTGAATTTAGTGGAATTTTTTTAAACGTGTTCATGACCTATTATTATTCACAATTCGCTTTATATATGCCAAGTCCATTTAAGCTTAGCTAGACCAATGTTCCATAATTGACTGTGTTGATATCTGGAATATTGGACCAATATGCCCAGACATGTAGTCTCATTATAAGTGTACTACAGTCTCCATAAGGTATGGCTTCAGTTGCATCATAGACCTATATTGCAATTTATGTGACGCATCGCCTGCTACCAGACCTGTATCTACCGCAGTTGTACTCGATTCGAACAGAGCATTTGTGCCATCGAAACTATTCCGAATACCTAGGTAATGTATAGAAATGCTGTAAATTATAGGCATAATATTTTATTTGTGAGCTGTTCTTTTTCATGTTTATCTAAGACTTGTTAAGATAATGTCGAAATTAACTTTGGATGCGTTTTGGCGTTGTACGCCTTTGAAAAAACAGTCCGTGCATAACTACTTCCGGGATAAACTGCAATAGCCTACGACGAAGAAGCGACCTCTTCGAAGATATAGTCAGGCCTTAGTTGTTGCAAAACATGTAAGCTACTCGTTTGCCCAATTTATCAGCTTAAAGCAAAGAGATATCAGGGAACTAACCTAAAGTTATGTTAAGGTATAGACTCTTTTCAAGTTTTGACAATTTCGGTGTCTTTGAGAAGTTCTTGCGGTGCTTTATTTAGTCACCTAACTTATGGATTTGTTTGATCTAAATTCAAAATGAGGTAAAAAAAATATGCAAATGATGAACACGTGGAACGATGTTCTTATGAAAGGACTATTTTGACCTGATTTATACGCCTTGGTTTTGCTGCGCCATCGGTTGAAACCTTGTGCATTAGACACCGGCGCGATATAAGTTACTAATTATAATAGCAATTATTTATAAAAAGGCTTCTACGACCTATTTTGATAGATTTCTAGAAAAAATCTGTTTGTATGTGTTTAGTAGATCTTCAGGATGCAACCAGCGACCAACGGTCCTTTTGTTGGTGATATGACATATTCGCCTGAACAGCTAGTGTATGTCTATGTACCAGTGAAGACTTCACCAAAGGTTTACCACAAGTATCTCCATGGTCCATCCACCGCATTAGGAACTGCACAGGTCGTATTCGGAGTTCTCTGCATCATGTTCAATGCTATTTCCGTGGGGTATTCCAGTTTTCATATACGAGGAGTCTACGGACATGGCTTCTGGAATGGAATTCTGGTAAGGCCCCTCATACAATCGTTTCACTGTTCGCACACATGTGAACAAACTTCAGCAATATTACTGTGTAACTCAAACTGCATCAATCTCTAACATAAAGGTTTCATAGAATGCTCTAAGCTGTTAGCTTTGACGGAACTTTATATACAACGAAACCACACTAACAGTAAACCTGCTGTTAACTTTGTCAATGCAATTCAAATCACAGCCTCTGTAAATTGTAAAGTTTCCTACAATCGCCATTCTAGTAAATATGTATCAATTTAATTTATGCCAATGAAATCAATAACATAAACATCTGCTAAAACATGTCACTGACTAACATCAGCCAATTGTCGGAAAGTCCTTGAAAGAAAATGTCTACGATGGACATTGAGTTTGAAAAAAATGAGTGTTCCTCGTTGATATATAAATTCAGCCGATCTAGCAATGGAATGAATTATTGAATCTCCGAAGCTTGTCACTCACCGGAAACTGCATTTGACCCACGACCGGTGAAGCCAAGTCTACAGCCTGATTCCGAAAGTCCTGAGGAATCAGCTGAGCACTGCAGCATGAGCGTTACCACAAATATGCACTTTTGCAGGCCCGTGCTAAGCATCATATTTTAGAATTTCGGTTATAATATGGAATCATCTGCTCTTCGTTTCCGTGCAGCGCTCCCCCCACCCCACAAGGCCGAAAAGACAAGCTAGCTGTTTCTAACTTTCTACAACCATAATTTTAAAAGACCACTTATAAAGATCAGGAACAAATAATTGATCCTGTGAGCTTATATAAGCTTCTGTATTTGAATGTGATTGGGAAGATGTAAATAATATTTAACTGAATTTGTTTTATTTGCAGTTTATTGTGACGGGCATTCTTGGTTTGTTGGCTGGCAAAAAGAAAACCAAATCTCCGGTATAATCGTATCCAACATTTACAAGTCTATTGTTATCAGGAATGTTGGACAGTAACTGAAACTCGTGCTGTATTCGATTGTATTGCATTCTATTCTATTCCAATCAAATTGAATAGAATAAAATAGATATATTCTTCTATTCAGTTCTAATATATAATAGGGCCTATATTTTATTCTATCTAACCACTCCGGCCACTGTATTTACGTTCTTCTGTGTACATCGCACGTAACTGCTATGAGCTTAAAGTGCTAACATCAGTTTCAGTTGTTCTAATTCAATTGTTGTTTTTGTCAGATTGTGGCTTACATGGTAATGTGCATCGTGTCGTCCGTTGCTTCAGCAACTATTGTGTCAATTGGGGTTGTTGCAGCGTCAGAAATAGCTGCTAAAGCTGAATGCCATGCATCCGCGTTGTGTGACGATGTAAGTACTGCATGGATGCATTTATACAGTTATTATGTAGCGCCATTGTAAATTAACAAGCATCAATCTATGCATTTTGTACAAAGACATGCTCAAGGTCCTTCCTTACACGATTGAATGGCCCTGGCAGACACAGGATGCCGTTAAACTCTGGTTACTCCTGAAACAGTGAGAGCCTTAGAGAGGACTTGAACCTATACTCTCCGTGTTTCAACATTATCCCTCACTCTATCGAACACGTGTTACATATCGATCGAATTCTTCTTAATTTTTTTTAGAACTTTGTGTAATCGATTGCATCAGATTTGTATTGGTATACTTTGTAATTTCAGTGTAAACTTTGACAACAATGAATTAAAATTTAATTTAAGTAGTCACAAGTAACAGTGAAACTTTATCTATGGCGAATTAGGAACAGGCTATCTCGGGTAATTTATCGACTTTCAATGTTTATACCATAGACCACTTAAATTCACGATTTATACAAATCCGTGATTATGAAGTGTCATCATGACATGTTACAATGAATAGGTATAGGCCTATATAATTCTTTGATGAAATAAACAAAACACTGCAGAGTGTATACTTTGGTTGTCATATATTTTATGCACGAACAAGCCTAAATATAGGCGCAACAAATATATATGTATATGTATATAGATCTGCTTTATGTAAACTCAACACGTCAATATAAAATGGTTCCGCCAACCCCATACTAGAGCCCTGCGCCGGCCGCGCCGCGCCGCCGCCGCCGACATTTCGTGGGCGCCGCCGCCGCCGATTTTTGTTTGTCGGCGCGCCGCCGCCGCCGACAATCTGTCGGCGCGCCGCCGATGCCAGTTTGATATGCTTAATTGCTATTGTTGCATTTTTCATGTTTTGCATGTTATTGCGAAGATAAGCGAAGTATTCTCAGAAATGGCAATTTGATTGGTAGGAACTCTTGTGTTAATGAAGATAAAGAGTGAACATAGATGATTACAATGTTTGTGGTCTTTATCTTGATGCCAAGAATGCATTGTCTTCCTGACTAAATTCGTTTTCCTAATACTTTGATGATCTTGTCTTTGTGCCTTGATACACACAGTCATTTAAAGCGATATCCTGTTACAAGTATCCATTGGTTTGATACATCTGTTCCTGTTGCCATTTCCTTAATACCTTGACAACAAAAGCAATATGCAATGCATGTCTTTCTATATGTACTACAGTACTACAGTATTCCCTCATTCGTTATAACCTTCATGCTGAATATCTTCTATAACTTATTGATTGTTGTCTTTGGTGTCTGTGGTCTTATTACAATGGTGTAAATTTTGGCTTAATGTTGTAAGATTAGAGGAGTTTATGAGTGCTATTAATATCAAGATATGCCATTTATGTAATTATCCTGCAGAAGGGAAGGTATAATTGACTTTTGGCTGGAATCTATTCAGGTAAACAGTATCAGTTGACACAGGTTTTGACTTAGTAGGTATAGTATCAAGAATGGTATTTTTCAGTTTAGTCTGATACAAACAATGGTCTATATGTGGAAACTTTAAATGGCGTGGCACCAATTCAAACGGGCACCAGACCACCTGGTAAATTCACTGAAAAATTAACAGGGGTGAGGCCACTCGGCCGTTGTATTACCATAAGAAAACGTATATATTTCACTTCATGGCTTGACAACAGCCTCTCTCACTGGGAGGCTGCTGTCATCCGGCATCTTCCGTGCGACTTGGTGTGTAGGCCTATACTGTATCAGTGCATATACAAGTGTATTCATGTAATATGCAAATGCATGTTGCTTCATCTGATAACAATTTGCCAATACCTATGCAGATGTGCAGTGTAATTAAGGATGTTTATATTTGTAAGGCAAATGTCTGAAGGTCTCTTTCAGTCCCTTTATATGTAGTTGAGCTTCAGTGTGATGGAATGGCTTTAGAGAACTTGGCCCTTTGACACGTCACAGGACCAACGGCTGTTCAACTCTCATAGTGACTCACATGGACGTCCGGAGGAGGGGAAGGGGATTTGCCCCCTGGATTTGTGAATAGATTTTCTATGCAAAAACGTCATTTTGCCTTCTAGAAAAATTTAGCCCCCTTAGAAAAATGTTGCCCCCCTCCGGAAAAATTCCTGCGGATGTCCATGGTGACTGATGTTTCTGACTAGGGCACGCCGCGCCGCGCCGACGCCGACATTTTGTGGGCGCCGCCGCCGCCGATTTTTGTTCCAAAAATGATCGGCGCGCCGCCGCCGACACTATGACGTCGGCGCAGGGCTCTACCCCATACTAACTGAACCACCACTGAATTCTTTCGAACTTCGAACTTACCTATAATATATCTGATCCCCGCTTCCCCGTCAGCAGGGACCCACATGGGGTCCATGTACGACCCATATTCCCATATGGGCCTGTATGGACCAAATATATGGGTCCCATTTAATGCCCATGAATATGCTGGCAGGGTGAATAGTTTTTGCACATTGTTGAGTGCCATGAGGTCCAGTCTTTGTCTGGTTTCTAATGGCTCCGTCAACTGCACAAGAAAAGACGACAGTGGAGAACAATGATTTCTTATTTGTTCTTGAATAGTATAATATGGAGATCGCAATGGAGGCGTGTATGGCCATCTCAGGATTTGTCGAGTCAATTCTGTGCATTTTCGGTGCAGCCCTGGGCTGCAAAGTAGTGGTCTGCGGCAGCAGCGACCCAGCACAAGACCAGGAGGTTGGTAAACACTGTCAGTTGTAAACGATATATGCTAAGAGAATAATGTAATAACATCATCGAGAATCGTAATAGCTGAGTGTTGATTCACCACTATTCAGTTTTATATCGTAAAAGACGACATGATGATGGCAGGAAATAATGACGATGGAGGTTATTATTATTATGAAGATTTAAAACCCGTAATTTAATACTGTATAGGCCTAGCCTAACTAAATAATCGACACTAATCCTCATTTTAAAACGAGGTTGCATAGTTTGTTTTATTAATACACGCTATTCGCCCTTTGTTGCGGTAGTACTAGTAGCAGCCGTTATGCCATACAGCTAGCAATGACATTAACTAAAATGTCAATGGCTTGATCATTTTGATGCAGGAGAATTCGAATTTATATAGCGCCTTATAAAGAAATATCATCACAGGTGCTCCCGACCTGACAAAACAAAACTGCTATCAATTATAATGGCGTTGAACCGTTGGTGAAATGGAGGCAGATAAGAGACAAGAAGGCCATGTCACAGGTTGCGTGGAAGCCAGTTCCCGAATGAGGGGTAGCCATGCATTTTTCGACTGCGATATACAGTACCATGATGAAGACTACCAAGATGATGACGACTATGATGATGAACTGGAACAGAAAAAGAGCAGCAATTAAATGATAATGCTTGATGTTGAATGTAATGATGACTTTGACGACGATGCTGCTGCTGCTGCTGCTGCTGCAATTGATTATGACGACTTCAAAATTCCATAATGATAACCATTCTCTTCCTCCTCTTTATATCATCATCATAATCATCATCATCATCATCATCATCATCATCATCATCATCATCATCATCATCATCATCATCATCATCATCATCATCATCATCATCATCATATGTTTTTGTTATAATTATCATCATCATCAGTACCACTGTCATTATCATCGTCGTTGTTGTCGTCGTTGTAGCCGTTATCATTTAGAAATCTAATTACATTATGAACTGAACAACCCTAACACTGCAAGAAGTATCTTAACACAGGAACATTTCGTTAATGTTGCAGGATTATTCATCAAACGATCATTCTTCTAGCAATGGTCAGGTGATATATCTTGCCAAAAACCAAAGGGCACAGTACGCCTTTGGTCCATCGAATGTAATGATGCCCCATCGAGGTAAACTGCGGAATTCTTCGTGATTGCGCTATAGAAATTAATTAGCTGATGCGGAAAATGGTGGCAAAGTGTTAGGAATTTTCTCAGTATATGTGTAACTGTAACTTTGACTGATATAAAAACAATCTTCTGGTTATAATTGGAAGATGAAATTTAAGTATCCTTAACTTAAAACTGCCCTCGAATGAAGTTTAACTAAGAGTCTCAGTGATTTTTTAATAATTCGGTATACTTTAGTTTTAACCAGGGGCGTAACTTTGGTCTAAAAAGTGAGGGGTACCAATTTCTTACATGTATACACGAAGCAAGGCGGAGACTGCGAGTCGGCGATCTCTGGGAATGCACAATAATAAAATATTGATTGGCATTGTTCAAAAATTGGGGGCACGGTGCCCCCAGTCCAAAAAGTGGGGGTACGGATACCCCTCGTACCCCCCACAAATTACGCCTACGGTTTTAACTATAAATGTCGATGTTAAAAACCTATAATAGTTTTTCGATTTGAAATGTAATTTAATATTTTAAAGTAACATTACACAAGGGATAAGTTTGCCTACTGATCTACTCTGCAATAACGTGGGAATAATCGGTAGTTTAGTCAATCAGTATTCCAATGATTTCGAGTTCAAGCATGCTAAGTGGACTCCGTGTAAGGACTTTGGACAAGTTGTTGATGCACACTTGTCTGTCACAAAGAAATATATAATTATTCGCACTTGGGTTAGCTTGGAAGTAAACGGAAAGTCCTGTGATACTCTGGTTCTTTGTCCAGGATCTTGGAATTTCGTCCATTCCCGGTTGAAGGACTGGACAGCAGGCAATGAGCCTCTCCCTGCGTTCCAAATAGGAAAGGGAGTTTTACAGGTGGTGTACAATAGGCCTACATAATCGTACTCGGCTTAGACTCTTGCTAGGATGGGCTTTTAACGATTAATGTAATTTTTGTACTTTAGATCTGGAACTTGCAACGTGCCAGACAACTTCCGTCCATGTCACTTGGGTCCATCCTCTCTCGCAGCCAAGGACTTCAGTCAGCGTTTCAACATATCCGGCAACTGATCCTTGTCCTCCATATTCAGTCGACCCACCGAATACTTCTCAGCCTTGAACATGTAGGTCTACTAATATGCCGAACTCAATCAATGAAGCATATGACTCGCTTACTACACCTTCGACGAACGCTTAATTCTTATGTTTCTATTATTTTCTCTTCCATCGACTGTGACAAAATGGTCGTCAATGATGGAGCCGACTTATCGCAATTGAACGCGTTTGGCGGATTCATCTACGTTCAAACATTCAAAGTTTACTGGAAATAAATATAAAGACACTAGCACATAAATTGTCATACTGTAGAAGTGTGTTCCTATAGCCTACTTGGAGAAATGTTGACTCAGTGGGCCTGTTTACTTGTCTGGAGCAGTCATGTGTGAATTTGCCCCTGCCCGTCTTTCTATGCTATTCTTTGATGTAGGCCTATGAAACCAATAGATGCTTGATTACTCATCCTAGATAAATTATAAACAACCCGTGGATATTTCCAATAGCAAATCAACATGCGTGACGAACCCAGTAGCATTATTGTATGGCGCTTTAATTACCACTGCTTCGTTTCTGGACCGTGTACAGCCAAACGTTCAATGGACAGAGACCGTAGACTTGATCATTAACGTTACAGTAGCGCTAAATTAAATCGTTGGTTTATTACACGCCTCTCTCTCTCTCTCTCTTAATGCCATTAGTCCTTATGGTTTGGTCTGCGGGTTGAAGGATCTTTTGGGTTTTCACTTAATACGACAGCAGCAATCCCATCCACCCTAACAGCCTTAACTTATTGATTACATATGAGCAGTTTCACAACGAAATCAAAGATAAAAAAGGTAATTGTTACACAGTTGTTTGCACGTCTGTATGGACATTGCTTGGACGTGTTGTTCCCTTTGAGGTTTAGTTATCCTTCGACTGATAGCAGTCTGACAATATGACAATCTATCAGCTGGCATTGATCGATCCTCAGCCGACCGGAGAGGTATGTGGGACTGATTGGCCCAAATGGTCACTGTATTTTTTGCCGATTGACTTATGGTCTGTGCAAGCAGCATCGTCAGTTTGGCCTCCAGGTAATCCGATCTCTTATTGACAGGATTTCATAGCTCTGGACGCCACGGTCTGGGCATGCCTGCTATTCCAGCTTGTTCAAACATTCGAAGCCCCTAATTGGATCTTCTTAGAAATTTGGACCTAGATCAAGCCGGCCACGACGGTTGACAGCCCACATTTGACTCATAACTGGCCAGATGCAACCAGTTGCTCAGTAAACGGAGTTGTCAGTGAGTAATACCATGCGCCAGAAGATTACTGTACTTTGAAATAAATCACATATAAACTGGAACAACTGAGCTAAAGGGACTTGGCTAAAACGTAGGCTACCTCTAGTTGAGCCATTTAGTTCAGTTGCCCACAGCTTCAAAGACAGCACCATGAGAAACAATATGAAGATGAAGATCAGAACAACTACAATGGCTCTTCTTCTGACCTGGCACCGGAACGGATAAGGCGGACATGGCTATTGCGGGACTTGATTTGATAAAGCGCCGGTGTTAAGACTTCCGGTTACCCCCTCTTTCAAGTTACCCCCCGGTAATCTGAAATCGATTTCAGATTACCCCCGGGGGTAGCCTGAACGCGATTTCAAGTTACCCCTGCGCTGTTCACATTACCCCCGGGGGTAATCTGAAATCGATTTCAGATTAGCTCTCGGTAATCTGAACGCGATTTCAGATTACCCCCCGGTAATCTGAACGCGATTTCAGATTACCCTCCGGTAATCTGAACGCGATTTCAAGTTACCCCTGCCATGTTCACATAAGATAAAATGCTAACTATACCACCGAGCTCTTTCGAACGACTGAGAATATTAACGTTTCCCACGGCTGACGCACTGATTGCAAGCATTGACCAGTAAACCCAGCCAGCCAGACAACTACAGTACTATTTATGCGTGTCTGCTGGTCCATTTAATGAGTTTTATGTAGTTGAGGCAGAGAGAGAGAGAGAGAGAGAGAGAGAGAGAGAGAGAGAGAGAGAGAGAGAGAGAGAGAGAGAGAGAGAGAGAGAGAGAGAGAGAGAGAGAGAGAGAGAGAGAGAGAGAGAGAGAGAGAGAGAGAGCGAGCGAGCGCGAGAGAGAACTTATCGTACATCATGCTATAAGGGGATAATGAGAGTTCAGCGATAAATATTGGGAATTATTATTAGTATTATATAAGATAATCGAAAATGGGCCGAACTAATTTGAGGGGGTAATCTGAAATCGTAGGGGGCAATATGACATCGATTTCAAGTTACCCCCGGGGGTAACTTGAAATCGATTTCAGATTAGCCCCCGGTAATCTGAACGCGATTTCAAGTTACCGGGGGGTAATGTGAAATGGGGGTAATCTGAAATCGCTACACCGGCGAATAAGCTGGTCTCCCTGACGTGGCTTTTGTGTGGCGCTGAGAAATTTCGTCGATTTACATTTACATTTCAGTGAAACAAAGAAACGCCTACGAAGTCGTCATTTTTAAAGGTCATTACATCCTCGATTTTCCGAAGGCTTTGCAATTAGCAACTGTGCGTGGCTGCAGAGTTTTGAACAACCCTGCATTGATAATAATCCTATTTGAGTATTTATGTAAATTGATTGCGTCACTGTGTCGGTTAAACGGTCCCAAAATTTATGACTAAATCCGGGTTAAATGTCACGAGGTCGGTCTCTTCGCAACGAATACTGCCTAAGTGCTTCAGTTTTAGAATCTCCTGGTCCGCTTGAGCAATAACGGAGACATCTGGCGAACGGATGCAAGTATTATCTGAAAGGACAACAGTTTTCTAACAGAACAGTAGAAGGCATTTGTCTGCCTTGTTTACGTTTCTCTTAAACCAGTCCAAAGAGTAGTCCTTCCTGCTGTTGACAGGTGGTCACGGTATTTCCCGTGACGTAAATACCACCCCCGCAGTGCGAGGCTATGCGAGGGCACAATTGTCTGGTTCATGGCAGTCTTGTTGTCAAGACCTTAAACCTCAAGACCAAGACCAAGACCTTGAACCTCAAGACCAAGACCAAGACTTTGAACCTCAAGACCAAGACCAAGACCAAGACCTTGAACCTCAAGACCAAGACCAAGACTTTGAACCTCAAGACCAAGACCAAGACCAAGACCTTAAACCTCAAGACCAAGACCAAGACCAAGACCTTGAACCTCAAGACCAAGACCAAGACCAAGACTTTGAAACTCAAAACCAAAACCGAGAAAAATACCAAAAAAGTCACAACCATATCCAGACTTCT
Source organism: Allolobophora icterica (assembly GCA_963556255.1). Taxonomy (NCBI): domain Eukaryota; kingdom Metazoa; phylum Annelida; class Clitellata; order Crassiclitellata; family Lumbricidae; genus Allolobophora; species Allolobophora icterica. The sequence continues at coordinate 33,177,830 of OY744607.1, read as the reverse complement.
ATTCCTTACAAAAAGAATTGTCAAGTCGGAATACTCGCTATTTTAATTAAAACATGAATCTTTTATTTTATTCAAACAAAACAACTCCAAATGCAGACTGCAGAGAATTCCGATTTCGTATTTACAAAAGTCTCATGCGAAATGTTATTCCATATGTCTGTTGGATTTTATAAAAACGAATTCGTTCAGAATTTTCAGACCAAGACGTGAACTGTGTCGCCTCATAAAAATTCTGCCATGTGAAAAATACGTTCTACAGTGCTGAATTCACTGGCACACAGAGCAGCTTTTCAAGTACCGGATGTAAATGTACAAATTGTGAGTCTGTTTTGAAATCATTCCCTGGTAAATAACCGGAAGTCAAAACAACAGTAAAACCTCACTCACACCGTGCAAATACTAAAGCAATAGTATTAGTAATTATTGGGGAAAAAATTTAAAATCCTTGCGCTTTGTTAAATGACTGTTCATATTGTCAAAAGTCTTGGTTTGGTCTTGCAAAACCAAGACCAAGACTCTGAGCCTCAAGACCAAGACCAAGACCAAGACCTTGAACCTCAAGACCAAGACCAAGACTTTTGGTCTCAAGACCAAGACCAAGACTTTTAAAAACGAACTCGAGTGCACTCGAGACCAAGACCTTGGTCTCGAGGACAACAAGACTGGACTTCATGGCCACACAATAGTATGACCGTTCCACTGTATTATGCGTTAAAGATTTACTTACGAAGTATGAATTGTTATTTAACAAAACTCAAGAATTTAAAAATTTATCAAGCCCGTTTGCATCATAGCCTACGACAAATACCTGCGGACTGTTCATATTGACAGCCGGTCTTGGTCTTGCGAGACCAAGACTTTGAACCTCAAGACCAAGACAAGACTTTGAACCTCTAGACCAAGACCAAGACCTTTGGTCTCAAGACCAAGACCAAGACTGTTAAAAACGAACTCGAGTGTACTCGAGACCAAGACCTTGGTCTCGAGGACAACAAGTCTGGAAAAAGATGCCGAATTATTGTAGACCTTAAAGTAAAGGACGATTATAACTGAGGCGATAGAAGTCAGGTTGATGTAACCTGGCATTTGTTTCGGTTGTTTCTGAACTTAATCTAGAGTCTAGACCTTAAGTATACAGCCGAATATCTTATAATCCAACAGACATTACATTGCCATGGCATGTTCCAACATCTGTTTTAATTTATTCATATATGAGGCGTCACCAGTCTCGACTGCATTTGCGTTAGGAAGGGGGGGGGCAAAGGGCATTGGCTACTGGATTTTGCGCAAATTAAAAAAAATAAAATCTTTTGATTATGATTACTACAACAGTCCCAACTCGATTTTCATTGTGAAAAAACACTTTATTATTTAGCTAAAGTCCTTGACCATAATTTATTTTTAAAGTTGTCACGTGTTCTGTATTCATGAACAGCTATCATATGCAAAAACGTCGTATCTCCCCCCTCACTACAAACATTTTGCACCCCCTACAAAAATTCCTGAGGGACGCCCATGCTCGACTGTTCTGTCCAATTGATTTTGGTGGCGAAGTGAGGTTTTGCTTAAAAACACCTTGAAAGTTTGAATGAAAATCTAAAAATTTCTCAGCACCACATTAAACCTGCGCCCACTGACGTCATATGTATTACGATAAGGGCGTGTATAAGTTCTGAGATTAGATTGATTGGGTCTGTGAACAGCAGTCGGATATACCAGTTATTCCTCAATCTAACATCTAGGCCTAACGCGTATTTGATTAAGCTAAGCATAATATTACGAACATAATTTTATGTCTGAATTTATTTTGATTAAGTTGAAATAAATTGCCTTGTAACTTAGCCTACATATTGTGTACGTTGCATTCAGGCCCGTATTAGGGGGGGTGGTGCTAAGGGTGCTGCAGCACCCGGGCCCGCAGTTTGAGGGGCCCGCATTTTCGGAAGTACATTTTTTTTATTGTACTTGTAATTGGGCCCCGCGCTGATGGATATATAGGTAATCACAGCACCCGGGCCCGGACTAGCCTTAATGCGGCCCTGGTTGTTATTCAGCCGGCTTGTTAGCTGATGTGGCTTACCCTGTGAATATTCGAATGTGACATTCATCTCGTTTCCCCCCTATTGCGCATTTCTCTCAGTCACCGTCCTCCGTTTGCTGTGAACGGACCACAGTACAGCGTTGAAAAAGAAGAGAATGTCTTCTGAGAAATAAAATGTCCGCTTGCGCCTACTCGCCTGCCTACACGTATGCGTGTCAGCAGCCCTTGCCGCAGAGCCTATATCCGCGTAATCTGGAAAATACGACTATATATGTATACAGCATTGTACATTTTATGGTCTACGAATAATAGCTTATGCGATATATAAAGCCATATGAACAGCGCGAAGCCAACGCAGTAAGCATTCTATTACTCTATAACCTCTGAGACGAGCATAGAAGATTTCAACATCTAACGACATTTCGATCTCTTGATACTTGAGAAGCTTAATCACATCGACATTCTAAGAACTCTTCCGAAGGTAATACTGTCTTTAATCTATAAACTACTGAACTGTAATTGCAGCTGTAAGCCTGTAACTGCAAATTTATATAGCGACACTTCAAGACAAGCTCTTCAGAGACGCATAATTTAAATAGCCTCTCGCTTTTGTCTCCCTGTTTGTTTTGCTTTGTCAACCAATTTAGGCCTATGTCAATGACAAATGCATGTATGTATGTATAATTATTCGTTTATTCATGTAGAAAACATAGCTGTCAAGGAGGCAGCAATTTACAAATGTACCATGCGCAATAAGAATGGAAGAGTATTTATTCAGAATGATATTGAATTTGTGGTGAAAGGTGAAAGGCCTACTCAGAAGGTGTTTGTTGGACATCTGCGTACAGAAGACTTCGTGTAAAGTGTTTCGATCAACTTGGAAATATGTCGTTTAGTCATTGTCATCAAACAATGCCTTTTGAATTATGATAAGGGCGCTATAGAAGTCATTATATGAAATAGATTTGATTAGGACAGGTTAATTAACGGGCAGATATCAAAAGTGTTACAGTCTATAGACTACATAGGCCTACTGCTGTTGAAGCCTTCATGCAGACGTGAGCCTAAGTAAACACAGTTGGGCAAACATGTTGATCTAATTGGGTTTGTGATGGACTGAGGGTTGAAGTAGGCTGCCACTGAAACTAGACAGCGGCTGAAACTAGGCTGAAGTCCAACAAGAATAACAGCTTAGTCGATCGGCCACTAAAACAGCATTTCCAGGTAGACTACGGTTAAACTTAGGTCTAAAATGAGTCGGTCATGATGTGACACCATTCAGACACATGATCAAAACTTCAGGTCTTTCCAGGATAGTTGTAATAGACGAAAGTAACATGCCAAGAATCCAGACGGCTCACTAAAACATGTTAGAAATGCAGGAAATAATGTTTCATTATAGAAATGCTTTCGATATTGGTCGGCAGTAACGTATCAAATAAAATAGACTAGTGGCTTAGCAGACTTTTTGTACGGTATAGGCCTATAGTTATTATTTCTTTGAAGAAGCTTTAGGCCTAATTAGGCCTGAGTAATCAATTCTGCAAAGTTTCATGAAATATCAGGTTTCCATAGAAAATTACCTGTACGTCGCTATAGATCTTCAACGATCTTCTTTAATCGCTGACGATTAAATTTATCTTAAATAAACGCTACAATGTTCCCACACAGCTACAAGAAAAGAATAACTTACGTTTCCCAATCTAGTTGCAAAAGGGGTCGATACACGCTCTCTACTGACTGTTAACAACTGAATGTCGTTAATTAAGCTTATTACTAACGCAACTTATATAGGCCTAAGCAGTTATCGCATAGGCTACTCATATAAATATGTTTTTATGATACGTTTGAATTTTCAACTCACTTGGAATTTTTTAGAATGGAGCCCGCATCGGCCAGCCATCCGGATGGTGTGGTTGATCCAACTGCTCCCGGAGCAGTCGTTTGCGTACCAGCGAGGACAGAACCGCAGATCTATGAACATTTCCCTCGTCGACTGTCACTTGGATTAGGAATAGCTCAGGTCATCGCTGCAGGCCTCTGCTTTCTCTTCAGCTCCGTTTCTGTTGCATACGCATTGGTGTATTATGGAGTGCTTTACATTGGTCATGGCATTTGGAGTGGCATTCTGGTAGGTTCCAAACTCTATTACTATTATACCTATATTGTTTTGATATGAGATGAACAGCTTGGCCTGTTCAAAAGTAATCTCACATAACTCTGTTGCATAACTCTATAGATTGGTTTATTATATTTCCAGATTTTGCAAAACTTCATTACGCATAAAATTTTTATTTGGCTTTCACAGAATTAAAGGAGGCCTGTAAATGTCAAACTATGTCGGCCGGATGACGAGACGGCGAGGGTGAGGACCCGCCGTTATATGCCGAGGCTAAGAAAATGAAGTTGCTAACACTTCATACCCACGGCTGACTGAGAGCTAAGGGACTGCTCTTCTCTTCTTCATCACGCATAAAATGTTGTTCTCGCTTTCAAATAATTAATGGAGGTCTACAAATGTCAAACTGACTGGCTACAATTTTTACAGACCAACTCTCATGAGTAGTAATTGCAATTTTAATTGGAAGTGCTCATCACAATAGTTAGTTCAGGGCCGGATTAACCAGTATGCTCAATATGCTTTAGCATGGAGCCCCCGCTTATAGGGGCCACGACTGGAGTCGGAATATTATTATTAATATTCTATAATTGAAAAAACCAAAAGCGAACCGCACATTTGTGAACAAGACGAGAGATAATATAAAATATAGAAGTAATAAGAAGATAATGGAATTTGGAAAAGAGAGAGAGAGAGAGAGAGAGAGAGAGAGAGAGAGAGAGAGAGAGAGAGAGAGAGAGAGAGAGAGAGAGAGAGAGAGAGAGAGAGAGAGAGAGAGAGAGAGAGAGAGAGAGAGAGAGTAAAAATGTTATGAGTGGAAAAATAATACTAATTATAAAACATCAAGAGCACCAAAGTAATGGAGATATTAAAAAGCTAAATAATCTGAAAAGAGAAACCACATGGAAGCCTAGGGTATACAAACGGAAATACGTCAGGACAAACAAAGAATTTATTACACCAAATAATTATTTGTTCACAAGAAAGAGCCGTTAGCTTCAGTTAAGCAAGAATTTGTACGAAGTAATTTGAAATGTCAGCCATGCAACCAACTGCTGTGTAGGCCTACAGGCGTTTCTTTTGGCTCAACTTCTTTCAGGTGAACGCTGTTTCAGTAAGATGGGGCTTATTAAAAATAAACTGTGAACTTCTATGTGCCGCAAACGTCTAACTACATTGGAACTTCTTAGTATTGAGAGTTATTTGCCAATTAATATTGATTTCATTTGATGACATTATTACACAGTTTGTAGAAAATGTTTCTGAGCTGTTAACAGTGAAGAGAATAGATTCGAATTTTGATTATAATTTTATGGTAACTGTATGTTGTTAATATACTATAAAAAAAATTGAAACAACCTTAGATAGTCCCAAAATGCAAAGCGTTAAAGTTGTGTTGTATGCATTGACTGCTAATTTGAGTAGCACGGCACAGAGCACGTTGATATTACAAGTTGATTGTCATGTCTTTACGGCATCCCCATCATTCCATGTTCAATACGACAAGGGGCCCCCGTGTGTAATTAGCATGGGGCCCCGAGTGGTTATTCTGGCTCTGAGTTAGTTGCCAAGGATTCGAATGGTTAGGTCTATAAATTTTCCACGATTGGTTGCCATGGCTAGAAACTTTAAAATACCGCAGTAACCCCTTTTTCAGTTCTGAAAATCATTTTCGAATGCATTAGACGAATTTGTGATACTTTAAATAATTATTTAAATGATGTAAAGACATCTTTAGTTTGCATTTCAAGTTAATTTCGCTGTTGTTTGGCAGTTCGGCGTGACCGGTGGAGCCGGAATCGATGCTGCTAGAAGGAAAGCAAAATCCAATGTACGTATATACTTCGACATGTATTTATCTAGACAATTACTAGATCACCTTTTTATATCTACTAAAGAGTTGTATTATTTCTGTAGATATGTATTCTGGTATTATACACAGGCGTGTGCTTAAATAGCTTTCCTGTTGATACATGTTCCCAATGGCGTTCACCACTGAGCCTTGACTCCTTCATTTTTGGCAGAAGACGCCATCAAATCAATCAATCATCAAAATGGCGTAGCCAAGAAGAATGTCGTCCCAGGTGTTGTCCCTAGAGACACGGGGAGAGTGACAGATATATATATATATATATATATATATATATCCAGAGAAATACAGGGAGAGAGAAAAGAAGAGAGGCAGATAGAGACAGAGACATAGAGAAACAGAGAGACAGAGAGAGAGAGATTCTACAGGTAGTCATGGTAATCTCCATAGCAAGGTGATTTCTTCAGGTACACATGGCAACCTGACGCATTCGCAGCTATAGTGATGAGCATCATGCATGAAATCAGAGAGACAGCGTTACTTTTCTAAATTCTTTTAACGAGCCTATCAGCTGCACGCAACATGCATACACTACCACCGCATAGACAGTCGGTAGAAGTCAGTCCTACTTCTGAAAAACGAATGAACAAAGAAAGGCATCTTTATTTTGATCCTTTCCTGAGCCAGAGACCGGTGAGGTACACGCGGACTGTCTCTCACATGCATCCGATATACGTACAGGACTTATAAATATCTATTAAATTTCCTTTAAAGATGGAAATATTTAAATTATTTATTTCTTGTTTTCTACGTTATTCACTTATGCTTCCTATTGTCTCTTAATCTCATCTCTGTTGCTGATCAATGTTTTGATAGATCGTTGCTTACCTGGTCTTGTGTATCGTATCAGCAATAGTCGCAGCAGGCATTGCAGCTCTATCAGTTTACGGAGCCAAAGTCGTCGGTGATCTTCACGCACCCCACTGTGTCGGTCGCTACAACGAATCGTCAGTTTGTCACGTAGTATGTATAGCATTTGTTGTCTACAAGCGATTGCTGTGAGGTCGTTGTCACAACAAGTGTAAGGCACAACATAAGTAATGCACGAGGAACACCAGAATCTGCACCAAAAGCTGTTCAAACCTTCCTGTAGCTTTGTATATGGTTTGGAAAGTTGCGTCATAGACCAGTGTGATTTTTGCTTCCGTCTTTAAAAGAGATTTACTATTAGCAAGCAATGATGCTCATTTCTTGGTGCGCAGCAATTGTGCGCCTCAGTAGTTATGAAGTCAAGATTTCTCTGAATCTATCATCCGATGGTTTGGTTTGCCTGAATAATTTGGCTGAAAAATTTGCCTATTGATGAAATTAAGTTCTTCTAAATACTAAATCAATCACTCAATCAATCATTCACTCACTCACTCACTCACTCACTCACTCACTCACTCACTCACTCACTCACTCACTCACTCACTCACTCACTCACTCACTCACTCACTCACTCACTCACTCACTCACTCACTCACTCACTCAATCAATCAATCAATCAATCAATCAACCAATCAAGCATTTTGTATAGCGCCCCTTCAAGAAACTAAATGCATATAATGGAAGCTTTTTGTGCTGGCGTCTTTGGTATAATTAAACTGCTATATTTGAACAGTTGTCAGTGACGATCGCAATGGAGTCGTGTGTCGCCGCATCGGAATACATTGAACTCATGCTGTGCATCTGGGGAGCAATCATTTGCCTCAAGACGTTAGGAGGATGCTGCTCATCACCATCACAGCAACAGGTGGGTAGACTAAGTTGTTGAAGAATTGTGCAACCACAGAAAATGCTGTTGCTGACGATTAGTTATTAAATTGTTGCATTTTCAGCGAATAAGAAAATGCCTCAATGCTTATGATAGTAATTCATTTGTTTGATCAGCGATTACAAAGATAATACGCATGTATGTGCACATTGCACCATTTGCACTTACCCAATGACTAAGCAATGTCGATGGCGATGAGCAGATTTGTATGACGGGTTTGGACAAGACCATTACTATAGCGACCGTATTAGAGGAGGCTAGCGCTCAATCTATGTCACAGTTAAGATGCCAGCGAATTTTTTTTATTAGTCTAATTTTGTCAAATGTATGGAGTTTTATGTAGTTGCAGCTAGTTATAGGATATAATTTAGCCAGTATCTGCAAGACTGACCAGGTCACATAATATCTTGTCAAAGGCCAAGAAGTATCGAGCTTCAACATCGGCTGAAGTGATTTTGGCCACTGAGCTGCCATGTGTTGCGCTGTTGCTTCAAACTAAGTATCTCGTTTAGACAATAATTCACTATGTAAAGACTTCTCAGATGAGAAAAACTTTCTTGATTCGACAAGTTGTCTTGCAATCAAACAAAGTTTAAGGTATTGCAACTCAAGACCATACATCCATTGTTTCATGCCACGATGGTACAAGTTCCTGCTGTTAAACAATTGCATCCCTGAAACATTCACAGTCTCCGTATATCATTAACCTTCAGGAGTTCAGATGACATTTCTTTAATGGAATGCGGCTCACCTAACTGACCTTCTGAGAAGGATGTTACCAGATGTTCAAAAATTACGCATGTTCAAGGATTTAACATAAAAATGTGCTAGACAAGCATATTTTGCTGTGATATCTTCGATCTCAACTCCAGCGAAAAACTAAGATTAGATTTCGAGGAAATTACTATGTCGCTATCTTTCATCTGAAGTGCAGCTGCGAAACAAGAACCCCGAATGCTTTATGGCTTGCTATGGGAAGAGATGCCTCCTCAACCTCTGACTGCATGCATATGCTTCAACAGTGAGGCTACCTTGGCATATTCTTAAATAACTCTCAACTCATGCAGCTTAGCTGTTATGCAGGTAGCTTTGAAAGGCTACAACAAGCCTTTGTAATTGTCTGTTACACTCCACTACCTACAATCACATCATTTGCTGTGGTTATTTCAACTGACGTTTTGTCGTTTCTATCACAGGGTCGTTTGCTGTACACTTGCACACCAGCCAATACCAATCCAACCGATCTAGCAGCAGGGTCATGCAACCTCCCGGAATATCAGCATCAAGACAAGAGTTGACGATAGAGCGCCAGACGTCAGCTGAACATCTGCTCCGAAATTACATGAATCTCATCTTAGGAATTTTATACGACGAAAGAACGAATTAGGCCTATTTATTAATTCTATTTTTTTCCCTTAAATTTATGTTTCCACCAGTTTGCTTAACTTTAAGGAATACTGATTTAGCGGTGCTTTTCATGACTTTTCATGTTCAATTGCACTGATAAACGCAGTTTTCTTCAGTATAATGTCATGTCTGAAAATAATGAGAATAGGTGGAGTTCTGCGTAGACTACAGAGTCGGTGTGTCAGAATTTTCTCACTCGGTTGCGTTTGCTGAGTAACGTCATGGCTCCTCAACGTCTCGCACTGCTATACATTGGACAACAACCAAAGACCATTAATTCATTCATTCAGATCATTTATATAGCGCTTCTACAAGGCACCTGTTCAGATAAGCTTCCAGCCCAATCGCAGCGAAAGAGAACAATTTTAAAGTGTAGATGACAAGCACATGCAGAGTAGTTGGATAAAACGACACGCAGATCCAGAGGGAGGATGTATTCCAGGTAGATGACTCGACAACAGTTACTGAAAACAAACGCTGCTGCAGTACCAAATGCGTGAAAAAGGAACGATAGGCTTACATCGTGACGTAAATAGAAGATTTTTCGGCCAGCAATACCTAAAACAGAGCAACAAAGCTCCAGAAGCAGATAGACAACCGCATTTTGTAACTGACATCTCCAGACCAACATCACAATCTTAAATTCAATGCGCCGCGGAGCCGACATTCGGTGAAGTTCATCACGCATACTCGCATTATATGCGTGGTGCAATCTTTAGGTAAATTTTAATATTGAGCAATGTTTAGACTACGTAAATATAATCACAAATGGGCAATGTCCAAAAAAACTTAAACATTGAGCACTGTTTAGGTAAATGCAAGCATATATCATCAACGTGGATCGGATATCCACTCCCATCATACTAGGAAATGTAAATGCCTCCGTCCAATGTATGCCCATACGAACTCTCGTGATCCTGCATTAAATTCACGGGTGCTGATGTCTGTAATAATATCCCATCACTATTCAACAGGCACTCAATCTTCACAGGTTTAAAAGAATGCTACGTATTCATTTAATCAATGATAGCACGGGTTAATAATTGATATTCAACTGACTGTATTTATATCTTTGTGTTAAGCACGTAGTTAAGTTTTCTTTTCTTTTTTCTTGTTCGTTTGTTCCATACCCGTCTATTCTTTATTTAATTTACCTACAGGACTATGACATTGGTTCATATCTAACTAAGTTCTATGTTTTCAAGGGTTTGACTGAGCTGGATAACTAATAATATGTAAAAAAGTAACTAGCAAATGGGTATCCCTTATAGCGGGATTTTATCCCTTCTGGGCCTTCCTTTGTTGCCAGCTTTATTATGATAGGTTTTTATTGTATTGCCTTGATTTATAATTTCAATAAATTATATTGATTGATTGATATATAATATTATACTGAACAATGTTTAGATAAATATAAACTTATTGAGCAATTTTAGGTAAATGTAAAATATATACTCTATTTCGTTCAAAGCAGAAACACAAAGATTAGGAAACCCAAAACGAGACAAATACAAATATTCAAAACCAGAAAAACACCAACTCAAGCTAACGCTCCACCGGAGACGTAAGCGTTATAAACCTGCAATGTGACATGAGACATATTGTCCTTTACTGACACACCATTAACTATATAATTAAACACGTGTCCATACCTGAATGTCAACGACAGCATGTTGAGTGTAGGCTACTATTACCAGCAGTTAGCATTCTTGACGTAGTTTAAGCGTGGAAATAGCTCTCAAAGATTTAAAGTCCAAACTGCCTAGACCTACAATAAGTTATCTTACTGAATCCCATGTATAGAAACCAAACAGTTTATAATACACATTATTCCAGCAAGAATTAATAGTAAATTGAGCTGAGACTGAGAAACCCTCACTGCTTCTGGGAGACCATAATTATGAAACCCTCACTGCTTCTGGGAGACCATAATTATGAAACCCTCACTGCTTCTGGGAGACCATAATTATGTTTGCTGCAAGTGAAGCTGCATTAGCTCCGACAAACCCGAAGAGTCATTGAAAATATTATTGCTAGCTGCGTACAAATTGCGCATTATACTATCCACGTCGCATCTCAGTTTACTTCCAGCACAAAACATATAATTCACAAATATTCCAGCTGCTCTATCCGCAAACCCTTTTTGTGACATAGAAAGTTTAGAAACATATCAGATAGGGGGCCTTGCATCGAGGATCAAACGCTATAGGCACCGATTTATTAAAATCAAGTGTCAGGCCTAACTGACTACTAACAGCACCGCAATTATTCAGTTAGGCCTGAAGCCCAACTTCAAAATAATATCATCTGCATACATGATGCATCCCGACCAGGACTTGTTATAAACTTATTAACAAAAACGTTAAACAACGAAGGCGACAGAGAACTGCCCTGCCGTACACCTCTCCTAACTGCAATATGACTTAGACATACCGCTGTTCCAACGTACTGCTAACTGTGACACAGTGTCTCTAAACAAGGCAATGAGTAACACAACAAGAAGTGGGCGCGCGTGTAGCAAATGCCCCGCACTGAGACCATCAGGTCCACTCGCTTTACCAAGTTTCCAGTTCAGTTGTAAACTGTCTCTACAATAAGTATGCTTTAACATTAGGCCCTGTTATGTGTTAACTCAAGTTTATATTTGCTTCGCAAGACATTAAAATTTACCAACAGCTTCACTATCAATATCAGAGGTGTGATACACAGAGGCAGAGAGTATTTAGCAAACTCATTTGCAATGGCAGCAATACCAACATCATCGTGCACACCGTTTACAGTGTCAGTGGCATTTGAAGCCATGGACCGATGGAACTTGCAACTCCAACATTTCCTAAACGGCCTGGGCTCCTTACTCTGAAAGTGCTCGTACAACTTATCATCAAACTTGTTTTCGAATTCATATATCGCCTCCCCTGATTTTGGCCGATCTGCATATTTTCACATTATACACCAAAACATGGACTTTTGTAATTCTTTTTGTTCAATGAGCAATAATTAGTTAAATGTAAACCTAATGAGCAATGTTCAGTCAAATGTAATCATACTGAGCAAGAGGTAAATGGAAACTTGGGCTAATTAAATTCGAATGATTCTAGTGGCAAAAATGCATACATTTAGGCCTCTGTCAGATGCTAATTTTAAAGCTGTTGATCATAACATTCTACTTCAACGTCTCGAATACTTGTTGTGCTCTTAGGTTCTGTTTTCAACTGACTGATCTGCTTCTTACTTGCATCCTCGCATTCAGTTCACATTAAGAAATTTATATCAACAACGGCTGTTTCTCTGTATGGTACGGCATATGCCTCAGTAGACTACTTGGCCTTCTTTCTTTAACTCTTTACACTAAGCCGCTTGGTGCTCTCCCGCTGACCGTTCAATTAGGCCTAAGTACCATTTATATGCTGACGACACGCAGCTTCTGATTTCTTAAGACTACTTCTGTTCTTGCTCTACGACTACTCTCGGCTGTTTTGTAGATATTCAGGCTTGCTTGGCATTCAATAAATCTCTTTGGACCGGCCCCAAACTGAATTCCTTCTTGTCCTCTTGTCACCAGCTGCACGTGCTCGACCGGCCTACTTCAATGCAGGTTAGTAGGTTGGTTACGCCAAATGTCTGCTCCATCATACGAACTCATTAAAAACTCACCTCTTCATAATCTTATCGTAATCATGATCTCGAGCTTTCTACAGTGCCCCAAAAAGCGAAATCACGGGAACCAGCTTATACACAGGCGTTTAGTCAAAACAAAATCGAAAGGCCGGGGTGGGGTAACATCGGTTCCAGGTCAAGATCCAAAGGGTGACTTCAGGCAGGCAGATATATAGTCATACGACTACGGTGGGTTGTGTTTAGAATTGAAACGGCGAGGGAGTGCTCAGTGTTATGCTCAGAGTTTTCAGTTTTGGTCAATATACTTATTCGTCATAATTAGAGGCCTAGCGGTAGGGCCTAGTATACCTATGCATTTTATGCATCCTTGGCGCTCACGGCTGTTAGGCTATGTGAGAATTTCTGTACTGTAACCAGTAACATATATCATTATAGTCCTGGACGAGAACAATATTACACGCAGGGAGGGTTATGTCTAAGATACTCGGCATTCGAATATAAACATGACACGTGGCCTATAATATTGTTAACGGCCAACATAGCAGAACAACAGTAACTCTTACATGTGATCTAGATTAGCCAAGCGTTGAGCGAGCAACCCGTGCATGAAAAGGCATTTGGGAAAGTAAACAGGTATGGTGACCTTTGCCTAAATAACTGGAGTTTAAGAAGCATTACTATAGCTTTGTTGCTGGCGCCTTTGTACTGCTATTCTTACGGATTATTACACGTGTTGCCTTCAACGACAGGTATCTACAGGTACTTATTCCGGTCAACAAAACACGTTAGACCAATTAGCTATCTCGCCATAACTGTACTTCCAATTACATAGGCCTATTTATAGAGCGCCTCTTCAAACAAACTCGTTAGAAGCGCAAACCGTGCATAGAAATTGATGTTTGAGAACGCCAATGGCTATGTCCACCCCAATATTTCTGTATTAATCAGACATAGTGCCGATCGTTTTTTTAATAAAGGATAGGCCTGTAGGAGTTCTTCGTACCACTTTCTTTGGTCTAGCACATATGCCCCCTACATATTTAAATTAGTGTCGACCCTTATAATTTGCAGTGGAAGTCGATGACTGTAAACCCGGAGTTTTAAGATTAAAATCCACACCAGAACAGAAAGACATTTCAATATTTTCTGTTCTATTATTACCCAAGTTCAGCCATAAAATGTCGATGATGGCAGAGGCGGGTCCAAGGGGGTCAATCCGGCCATGGCCCCCATTTAATATTTACATAGGACGTGGCCCCTCATCACGAAGTAGACGATGATCACTATGTGATCTTTCATGAAGGACGAAACATACAGAAAATGATAAAATAAAACCGGACAATTTGATTTATTAGTATGTAATTGTGTATGTATGTATATAGGCCTATGCATGTATTGTAGAGAAATTTTAATTGCCATGTAGGCCTATTATGTTCATAATGCAATGACGTGAACGCGTTTTCTAGCGCGTATATTATAGAGTTAAGGTTAATTCGCCACTCCCGACCAACAGTCGGCATCCCGTTAGAAATCGGTGGTCGGGAGAAACGACAAAGGTTGGAATTTGTGCGACAGTATGCATGTATGTATGTAATTATATATGTGCAGCATGTATGTATGTATGTATGTATGTATGTATGTATGTATGTATGTATGTATGCAGAGGTGGCGATCTTGTTTGACATGTGGGGGGACGCTTTTGAACTGATGTGGTCAAAAAGAGGTCATAAAAACAATTTTTATACTTCTTTGGGTGCACAAAAAATGATTAAAAAACAGAGTGGCAGGCGCTTTGTAGCAGCATGTATGCGTGTATATATGCATGTAAGTATATATGTATGCATGTAATTATGTAAGTGTCTACAGAGGCTTTGGTCTAAAAAGTGGGGGTACCAATTTCTTACATACACAAATCAAGACGGAGACTGAGATCTCTGGGAAGGCACAATAATAAAATATTGATTGGCATTGTTCAAAAAGTGGGGGTACGGTACCCCATTCCAAAAAGTGGGGAGTACGGGTACCCCTCGTACCCCCCACAAATTACGCCTATGAGTGTATATGTATGTATGTATGCACGTATGTACGTATGCCTGTTTGTATACGTATGTGTGTATGTAGGTATGTATTATTTTTGGCCCCCCTGATAAACCTTCTGGATTCGCCCCTGGACGATGGTGGGATGATTAGGCGGCGATCGGAGGTGAGGTTAAGAAATCGAAGTCGCTGACAATTTAAATTTGATGGCGTCGCTACCTTTCGGGATAAGCTTAATTAGGGACTGATGAAGGAAACATCTGAAAGCTAACTCTTAAACTACTCAGATTTATTACCTCCAGATTATTAAATTCAAAATATTCAACTGTCGGGGATGTTGGGGTTTAACCCCAGTCTTTCTTAGGACCCCACAGTTAAGTCTTCATTTCACACCCCAAGGGGTCATTTTCAACCCATTTGTTGTGTTAGTGTGTTTATATTGTGCTTATATTTTAGCATTTTCTTTCTCAATTCACTTTGGAGGTTTACTGGGTTACTAATAAATTCGTTTTAATGCAAAATCTTTGTTCCAGCCGGTGAACGGACTCATCCTACATAATGCAGTTCTTGGCAATGAACAAAAACAGAGGCAAAGGTTCAACATTGTTCTATTTTCCGCTAAACAAACTTCCGAAGACGATCGATCATTATCGTCAGAGGAAATCCGTTGGATTTGGAATTGTCCAGATTGTCCTTGGAATCGTCTGCATAGTTCTAAACGCCGTGTCCTTTGCAATACTCCATTATCGGGGATATGGATTCGTCTTTCACGGCGTCTCGTCTGGAGCACTGGTAGGTCTGTCAGTCTGATCTAATCTACAGCTTTGTATAGCGCTGTTATTATAGCTGGCAAGGCACCAACTGTTGTTCGCTTCAAGCTACAGCCATCACAAATTGTAATCTCCTATGGAGCAGTTCTGTCGAAACCCAGCCTATGGCTTATGTTACATAATTATTGTAATTGTAATAATATATATATAACAACATACTGCAACCATGGGCGTCCGGGAGTAAGAGGGCATTTGCCCCTGGATTTTGCAAATATTTTACACGACTAAAATCTTTTGATTATTATTATTATTACAGCAGTCCCAACACGATTTTCAATGCAAAAACACTTAATTATTTAAGTAAGTCCTTGACCATTATTTATTTTTAAAGTTGTCACATGTTCTGTGTTCATGAAAAATCGTTATTCGCTCCCCTATGCAAATTTTGCCCCCTATAAACTCCCCCGAAAACTCCCCCCGAAAAATTCCTGCGGACGCCCATGAGTGCAGCCTCAATGAATGCTTGTAATTATATGTTACTATAACTGTACCTATTCGAGTAGTCGTTTCCTCGCTGAAATATTTAGTATAAATCGCGTATCTGCTATTATAAGACAATAAAAAGACGTTAATTTTATTCCCAGCCTATATTTCTGCGCTATCCTGCAGCATCTGTTATAAAAGGCAGCGGATGATAAAAGTCAACTGTGCACATGCAAAAAGTCGTGTGGAGAAAACTCATGACAAAGCACGCGTGACTAAATCAAAATGTGGAGAGAATGTAATGCAATACAAAATAAATCAAAAGCTTAACTATCGTTTCCTTTATTTTGTAGTACATTGTTACTGGCTCTCTGGGAATTTTGGCTGGCTGCAAAAGGGCTAAATGCCAGGTAAAAGTTTTGTGACATAAATCCTTATCAATTTGGTTCATCTTGATTAAATAGGCCTACAACTTTATGCTGCTCCTTCGCTGGTTTAGTTTTTATCGTCAGCGTTCTTTTTATTTCTAGAACGCGATAACAGTATTTACATTATTGTAGCTGAAAGGATATGACAAGAGTTGGCCGCAACCTTTGACTTATCTTAGTAGGATTTCGCTTGCATAAGAGGCATCAGGTCCGCTAATAGTAGGCCTAACCTTATGTTTAAAACAATATATCTGGTATAATCAAACGGCAGAGCGTAAAGGTATCGTCCTTGAATTCTGTAATCCAAGCTTTTCAAGGGTTTTGATTATGCCACAGCAAGTTAAAGGAAGAAGTGTAGGATGTTTGCTCAAAGTCTGGTTAAACAAGAGTGCACTTACAAACCTAGTTAAACCAGGGTGCACATACAAGCATGAGTCTTGTCAGAGATTTGAGTCCTTTTAATACAGTGAAATATAACTAGACCTATATATAAAGCAACGCTGAATGTTTAACTTTTAAATCTGATTTATAGAAGAGTCGAATTATTACCACCAATGATCGCTCACAAGCCTCATATTCAATATTTCAACGTAGTTGAACGCCAAATAGCAAGCAGTGTGTTTTGTAAATGCGGGCTTCTTCATACAAATTGTTTGGTTTTCGACATTTCTTCATACTGTATAAATTAGATTCTTCTATGCCCAGCTGGGAAGTATAGGCTATATACCATAGTAGTATTTTCTTTACATATATATCTTTAACTTATGTGAATTGTCAACTGATCTAAGCTAATGATTTATTTCCTATAGATTGTGACTTACATGGTGCTATGCCTCATATCATCGAGTTTTGCAATCGCAGTCATATCGATTGGAATTACTGGAGCCTCCTGCGGTTATCGATACTGTTTTTCGGTAGGCGATGCATGCATAGAACTTTGAAAATCTGCAAATTATACACGTATTTAGAAATAAACCTTGCAGTTCTCTAAGTTTCTGAATAGGCATAAACCAGATTTTTGCAGGATAATGAACATACAGGCTTCATTTCAGAGTCCCCTATTTAATTGCTGGAAAGATGTAAAAAGTTAACTCTAGAAATAATCTTTAGACGTCCCTATAGGCCTACGTGCGTTTCAAGCAAAAACTCAGAATAATAGACTTATAGCATCAATTGTGGTCGTAAATCTTACTCATACATGCTCATAATTATCTGTGGTAACTTGTAAAAAGCACATGGACCTAATACTTGGTTGGTATTTAATTTTTGCAATTCGACCAGAAACTGAATTGATCTTAGAGTAACTGGGTAGAATTTCATTTGTTAGGTAATAATAGGGCCTATAGATAAATTTAAAGCAATTACGACCGTTAGTAAAATGCGCTGTAATCGTGTCTTTTTGCTTTATATATAGAGTTCACTGGAACTTGTGATACAGGCATGCATTTCGGCCTCAGCTATCATCGAAGGGATCATCGGAATTCTGGGAGTTGTTCTGTGTTATAAAGCCGGGATCTGTTGTCGCAAGGAACGAAGTGAACCAGTGAGCAAGGATCCATTGTTGTGGCATGATTAATTGTTTAATTCGGAAATCATCGGTACATGTATGCGACAATGAGCTGAAGAAATAAATGCCTGTGAACCTTTCAACCTTTGATATAAATAGCACGTGCATTATCGTGTGAATAGTCATACTCTGGAAATGGACCGCTCTTTTAGAGAGACCGAATTATTCCCTTCTTAGGTTTTCTCTTGGCGCCTACTAGTGTATTTCATTGGAATAATATTTATTATTTTGTATAGCTGAGATCTGTCTTAACCCTTCCAAAGCTGAATTCATCATTCTATGCCTTCCTGATCAAATCAAGAAAGTCCCTAACTCTCGATACACCTACCTACTGACTCGTCGCCTCTTACCTTCACCTCTGAATCCCCCTTCCGCAATCTTGGTACCGTATTACTTTTGATCCACATCTCTTCTTCTCTAACCACATCTCCAACCTCTCGTGCTCCTGTTTCATGCACATTCGTAACCTCCGACGAATCCGACCTATGCTCGACCTTAAAACTGCCTCCAACATTGGTACCTCCATTGTTCATTCAAAGCTTGATTACTGCAATTCCCTGCAATTCCCAATTCTTCCTCAACCTTAAATCTATCCAAATCAAGCGTTTGCAACTTATCCAAAACTCACTACCCAGAGCTGTCACTAGAACGCCCAAACATCATCATATCACTCCCATCCTCAACTCACTCCGTTGGCTAAAAATCCCAGAGCGAATTCACTTCAAAGTTCTATCACTAACCTACAACTCCCTACAATATTCCCAGCTCGAGTACCTCCGCAATCTCTTCACCATCCGGGAAACCCGCGCCTCCTATCTCAATTCTCCAACCGAGCCATATCCAACACAGCACCACGCCTCTGGAATGATCTCCCCCTGAATTCCGCAGATTCTCCGTCCCGCCATGCATCATCATTGCAACCCATCCTTCATGCTCCTCCTCATGTTCCTTTATCTATCACCCCCGGGCTTTCCACTCAAAATTGAAGTCATCGTTTCAAGTACTCCTATCCTGGCATATTTGATCCTCCGCCTTCCAATTATTCTCGCCCTAAACGACACACGCCTTGAAAGCTGCTTTGCCTCCTCTCTTTATCTGGCCCTCTGGAACCAGACTCGGACCTCTTTTGGACCACTCAATGAAAAACCCCTCTAATTTGATTTGGCCCTCTGAAAACTGACTCTGATCTCTTTTGGATCACTCTCTGGAAACACCCTCTGATTGACGTGAATTGGCTGGTTCCCTGCGCTTGGCCCTCGAGTGGCGCTTTAGAAGTTTGGAGATTACGATTACGATTACGGTAGCTCCTCTTTAGAGACATTAATAAGAGGTACTTTCTATGTGCTAAGCTAAGCGATGTGTAGGTGCATCAAGAACAAAGGTCTTCATCAGTCAACGAGTCAAATCAGATAGCCAGAAAAAACTGCTCGCTACAATACACACGGATTTCGATCAGAGTTTACAGATAACATCATATTCAGACTCCATTATTGTAATTGTGAGCAGTAGGCTACTGCTGTTTGATAAAGCAACGTCAGTACTTATGGTTCTCATTACTTGGTCCTCTAGTGCATTCACTAGAGGACGCTAGAGGACCAAAGTAATGGTTTACTTCAAGCGAATTCAATTTGATTTCAGGAATCTCTGCAGAGGAATTATGTGCTTAATAGCGGTCATATGATGTATTTTGCTTCAAATCAACAGCTGCAGGTTCAACATTCACCAACAAAAATGTCTTCCTACAACCAGCAAGGTGAGACATCGTAATGATGATATCCACTAGAAAAACGACAAACTGTACCGTAATCATAGGTTTCGCATTTCTTCAGCGTCAAAAAAACGTAGCAATGGGAACCAGATCATACGCGAGCGTTTAACAGAAAACAAATCGGTCGACAGTTTCCGTTCCAATTAAGCATTGTAAATATAAAACAATGTTTTACGAATATCAAGGATTAGGATGGTCAAGTTCACATCTACAATTAAAGAAAATAGTACAATTAAATGTAGGCTAACATAATCAAAGTCCATCTATTCTACATGTATATAGAAAGACGTCAAACTCGAGGTTTTGACTTCGAAAGATCGTGCGGGTGCGGCTACAAATTCTACAAATTCGACCAATTGAGCAACTATCCAATGACTTGTAAAAGTTGCAACGGTTTGAAGCGAGAATATAGTTAGCACTCGGGATAGGCCTCTAACGGGATGTTTACATATTTGAGTGAGAGTCGAATTATTGCAAAAGGAGCTGAGGGTTGGTAGCTGGTCGACATATACCTTACCGTTTAAAATTGACTAGGAACCAACCTGACCGTGTCCACTTCGCCGGTTTCACGTTGATGAAGCGCCAGAAAAAATGCCGTTTTGGGCGCCAAAGGAAAGTGGAGTTTAAAATTATCACTACAGAGGAAGATAGACTTTATGTAATACTGGCAACCGGTAACCTACTGAAACATATTCGATCACTCTGATCCGATCTCTTTTAATTTAAATCAATCTAACCAGGAAGCTTCTTCTAGATGAATGCTGGTGTTGTAATGCGCGAGGCTTGATGCGATTGTTGGTTCCATATACAAACCGCATTCCATAATGACAATCTAGTGGAAAGAAACAGTCGAGAGTCGGGAGGTTCCTGAACGGGAAGACAGGCTGCGGAGGGTAAGCAATCCGAAATAGATGAAACAACTTCATAACTGACTCCTAAACGACATCGTAGAACATGCAGAGGTAAACAGATGTCGCGATCGAAGGTCGCCTGTCGTGTGTTTGCCGTGTGATGATGTCGACCCTCGACTCGCTATGTTCTTTTACTTGCACCTTTTGTTAAAGATGCCTAACTTTTCTATCGAAGATTCACGACGAGACTTTGTTTGTTTAATATAAGAATTTAATTAAAGAAACAAATATATACACTAACTCTACGGGAACTTCCACGTAGTATTAAAGCGTTTAGATATTGATTTAAATCGGACTATCTCAAATGTTGCTTCGTACAGCCTAACTACAGATCGTTCTTCGCGTCAGTCTCTGAATCTGACGGACTTTACTCTGCCGCCGCCGCCGATCGTTCCTCTCGCTGTTGAGCACTCGACCGATGTTCACTCGTCGCGCTCGTCAGTAGTACAAGTCCCGTATTCTCCTTTCCCTTCTGTTATGTAGGAACTTCAGCGTCCATCGGTCCGCCCCCTCCCCACGTCATGCTACCGCCAATTAGTGTCAGGTTGCTCTTCGAGACGCGGGTCGTCGCTCGCCTGCAGCGAGGGCGGTGTCTGGTTACACTTTGGCCGCGAGGTGTCCTATTACACCTTGGCTGTGTGGTGTCCGATTACACCTCGGCCTCGCTGACTTCATTGTTGATCAAGTGGGGACTGGCTTTCGTCCGTCATCATTCCATCTCGACCACCAACGACGACTACATCGTGATGATGATGACATCTCGTCGTTGTTGTCGATCTCCTCACGCGACAACAGATACAAACAAGACACAAACACAAGCAAGACACAAACACAAACAAGACACAAACAGCGAATTCCATGGACCGCGACGAAGAAACCTGGAAACCCGGTGTTGATCAGATTCGGGGCATAACAAGATTCAAAAGCACCGATTGCTCTAGTGCACATCTGTGAAATCAATTGAAAATCTTTATAAATAATCATATAGATTAGGGTTGTGGAATTTAAACTGAGGAACTGAAGTCGGACTTGCTCGACAAAACTATTCTATAAAAATAAATTTAAAAAATAAAACAATAAAAATTCTATTGATAAATTGCTAACGTTTCTATAGACAACAAGAAGGCTTTGTAATTTAATAGAACCGATTCTAGTCATATTTAGCATGATTTAATCCGTCTTATTAATATGTTAGTATTTAATATGTTGTGACAGGTGTCTTTGACGTTGCGGAACAATTACTCGCAGTCCTCCTCCTCCTCCTCCTCCTTATTCGGCAAGAGTATAAAAGACAATTGATCAGACTCTGGCACAGCAGCGGACACCATGCTTTCTGTTTGGATTCAATTCCTCTGTTGAACGAACCGATTTCGTCCTTGGATAATCCTCCTCCTGCTTATTCAGGAGTTCTGTCTCTGCTATTATTATTATTATTATTATTATTATTATTATTATTATTATTATTATTATTATTATTATTATTATTATTATTATTATTATTATTATTATTATTATTATTATTATTAAAAGATGAGCTGATAGAATTAATAAGAAGGGTAAGGAGAGAAAGTGAAAAAGCTGGCTTATACTTCAACATAAAGAAGACAAAGGTCATGACAACAGCAGAATGGGATACTTTTGAGATTGACGGAGAAGAAATAGAGGTGGTAGAAAGCTTCACTTTCCTGGGATCATTGGTTGAAAAAGAAGGAAAATGTGATACAGAAATAAAACGAAGGATTGCGATTGGGAAAGCTGCAATGATTGGACTGGAAAAGATATGGAAGGACAAGCATGTGAGCATAGATACAAAAAAGGCTCGTGAGAGCCCTAATCTTTCCAACGGTTCTGTATGGTTGTGAGTCGTGGACAATGACAAAGAACATGGAGAATAAGGTCAACACATGTGAAATGTGGATATGGAGAAAGATGTTGAGAATATCATGGACAGAGAAAAGGACGAATGAATCAATACGAGTGGAGATTGGTGTCGAGAATGAAGAGTCATTAAAACAAATCGCGACAAGATTGAAGCTAGGATTCTTTGGTCATGTTATGCGATCTGATGGGCTAGAAAAGGAAATGATGTTGGCTTGTGGTGAGGGGAAAAAAGACGGGGTCGACCAAGGAAGAAATGGATGGATGAGATTCACGATGTAACTGGCATGAATTTGGAAGAACTAAGATACCTGACTTCGAACAGGAAGCAATGGAAAATGTGTATCATGACGATCGCTAGAGCTCCAGGAGTTGACAGCACAAGGTGACAAGGTGATTATTATTATTATTATTATTATTATTATTATTATTATTATTATTATTATTATTATTATTATTATTATTATTATTATTATTATTGCGACGACCAGGAAGTAAAGCGAAACTGAAAACAAGTAACTGAAACATTCAAATCGTAATTCGATTTAAATCGAAAAACTCGAATAATTTGGAAGGAAGAGATTGAAATTTGAGATTCGATTTGTGTATGGAGATTACGAACCGAGTCGCTTTACTTATTAGTACATGCGCACTTAATTATTCCGATGATCAATGCAGCTATATGCTTAGGCTTTGCCATTTCGCTTTCTCGTGCTCTACCGCTTCCTCGTGCTGTAACATCTCCTTGATGTGATGCTTCCTATATCAATGCCCTGAATGAATTACTGAGTTAACTAGAGTTCAGTCTAATACATAATACATTATGGAAAAAGAAAGTAAGTGATTCATTCAAACGCGGGTTAGACTAACTCTGATCTATGAAGACCGAAAGATTTGCATTCGCATCCACTTGTCAGACTTCTTTTTCTTTAAAAGGACGTTTTGAAATAAAATCAAGCAATGTATTTGTGGTTGTATTAACATAATTAATATAACGCCTTTTGTGTGCCACATATATCCCGTAATTCGAACAAGCAACTGTTATCGTTGAGCTTGCGATCCTGAGCTTACATCGTATACAATTGTTTGGCATTGGATATTTGATTTCAAGAGTTTAAGAAAAGGCAATATATATATATGAGTAGGGCCTATATTCTGATCTATGCTCACCCTTACATGTACACGCCTTCTCAGATGCCCATAAACATGTAGTCTACATTGGCTTTGTAAAGGCGCTATATATTTGTACATATACAAACACGCATAAAAACACGCATAGACACACAGATAAACACAAACAAACATGCTTTTATGCATACATTTGTTAAACATAATTATATGCATACTGTATGCATGAACCAATAACAAAAAATGACAACGATAATCGAGGAATACTTTGATGGTGACTGACATGGGCGACGATCCCGCCATACATCGGACCCCCCCAAATTTTGATGAAACCCCCAAAAAAGGTTATCAAATTTTTTCGTCAGCGCGAAAAAATGTTTGGACCTCTTTTTTCACCAGATCAGTTCAAAACTCTTTTTTCACCAGATAAGTTCCAAAATCTCCCCCCCCCCACCTGTCAAACAAGATCGCCGCCACTGGTGACTGATGCCACAATTGAGCCACATTAAGCCATAATGAGTTATCATCTGTTGTAATTATAAAAACTGGCTCGGAACAACCTTTGTAGTTGTCACAGCAATTGTAATCGCAAATTTGTATAGCGCACGCTTTAGAGAAACGCTTTAGAGGTGCTCACCTGTGCTTGTGCAAACGAATAACTACAGACGCAATAGGCCTATACGACAAACGGAAAATTTGTCCATGTTACGCTCCCAAAATTAAACAGCAACAGAGAATAAATCACCAGAGGAGATTGTAAATTTGTCCAGTTTATATATATATTAGCATTTTTCACAATTCACTTTGTGGGTTACTAATGAAGTAATGCTGTGGTTTATTGTGAGATTTGTGACCACATGAATTGTATACTAATAAATGTGGCGACGTCATCATTTTAAGGAGTTTAAGCTTTCTATTGCATTTTTGATTTTTTTTCAGTTTGCATAATGCGGATAAAATATTCAACTCCACATGGATCAAACTCGTCACAGTCTAACTCCCCCAGTCTTTTTCTATTAGACCTATTCTCACACTGACTTGTAGCTATTTCACTGATCAGGTCATATGTTATTTGAGTTGAGTCTGGGCTTTTCCTTTGGTGAAAAACTTTTGGCATCAAGTTGGTTAGTTTATTAAGTGAGGAGGGCTACCCAATTTGTAGCCAACAGGCCCAAGTATTCACACATAACTGAATATATGCAAGATACACTGCACTGGCTTCCTAGTGTGGAGCGCATTGCTTTTAAGACCATCATGGTGACACGTGCCCCAACTGTTGGCACTGGTCCGGCATACATCAGGGAGCTCTGTGTTCCGGTCTTGAGTCTGCTGGGTCGACGATCGTTGCGCTCTGCGGTCCATGGAGATATGCAGGTGCCACACTGTCGCACTTCAACCGAGCCCATCTTGCCTTCTCGTGTGTTGGACCGTCCTCCTCGAACAATCTGCCACTGCGCTTGCGTACTAGTGCCTTTAACTCTGTGCAGCATATATACATTTGCCAACTGTCTCAAAGCACATTTTGTTTAGATCTGTCAGATGGTCATAGGTACGGTGCCTTTGCGAGTTACAAAAAATGCGCTATATTAAGTATTCTCATGCATACATACAAAATCTTAACATTCAGATCTACCAACATACTAATTGTTCGCCTGTATGCGTATTGGTACTGCTATCACATTCAGAGCCTTGTATTTATTTATTTTGTTTAATATGGATGTTTTGTCTCATGTTTCCCGCTTCTTGGCCACCTGCGTGGCCAAGAAGCGGGAAACTGCTAAGTCGAATGCATGCAGCTGGTTTGATCTTGATATTGTACACAGTTCATGCATATTCATGTGAATGCATTTCTAACACTAACCTCAGTATTTTACTTTCGAAATTATCATCGATTAAAACAGGAGACGTGCGAGGAAGACAGGTAGGCCAAAAACAGGAGGTGATGATGCAGTAGATTTTTTCTGACTCACTGACTTTATTGATTTGCGTAAGATACACTAGTGCTGCAGTCAGTCAGCCTATCGACCTGTGGTTAGTTGTACCAGCTGACTGACGGAAAGCATTCGATAGATGACACAGAAATTGGATATGGGACGAGGACGTCGATACACAGCAGCATCATCACTGAGTTCAGTCTAGAGTTCAGGTAAGTGTTATTATAGTAAAGCTGAGTTGCACTGTTTCTTTTTGTGAATGTGTTCTACATCATCATGAGATCAAAAATCTTACCAGATTTGTTGAAGTCTGACAAGTATTTAGTGAGGAAAGATTTGGTCCGGTCAGGGCTGTTTTAAGGTCGTCGTAGGCCCTATATAGGCACAATGCCTACTGTTCCCAGTGGATAAGAGGGCTTGGGTCTGGTTCAAATCCGGGTTAAGATCCAAAGTGCATTGAGAAAATAAGACTAGCAAAGAGTTAAATCAGACAGGAAAATAGCTATTGGATTTCGATCTGCCTGTATTTACAAGGCTTCATTTTAAAATATCTATTGAGCTCAATATGAAGTTATTGTGTTGTAGCCATATGCTTGCTCCAACTTTACCGTTTACCTACAATAACATTTCCCTTTCTCGCTTTCTCGCCATATCCAGGCTATTACCACTTGTTCGTGTCATCTTATTATCAGCTGCTTAAGCGCATTTACGGTGCATTAAGTTACTTTATCTTGCACTTTACCAATGGGCATAATGATAATAGGCCTAGTATTACGAAAATCAGCTCGTTTTCACATACAGGATATTCACATCTTACGCACTAAACCATGTCTTGGTTTACTAGCTGGTGCTTAGTTGACTTAGGGATAATTTCGTTAAAATCTGATTCACAGTATTCAGTATTCTGTTGATATCTGCAGGCTCATCTTAGTTAATTGTTTCCATTCAGATGACCAGATATTGCACACGATCATCTTATGATACACATTGAATTGAAGCAACAGGACTCTTCGTTGCCAGTCGAGCTTCCTTGGTAACCGGTTTGAATTTTTATAATTCGCTGCTTGGTTTTACTCGCTCGTTTAGAGCTTTGATGCCATTCACGCCTAAATCTGGTTAAGAGTTTCATGGCCAACAGTTTCTTCTTCTGAGAGTTGATTTTCTCAATTTATATGCGTCATAAATGACCTTAGCGCTGCAAATACATGTAGACAGTCTGTAATTTCTTTTGGCAAGCTTTGTGCTAGAAATAGATGTTTTAAATCAGTAAAATCATAATGAGACTAATTATTTAGGCTAATCCGACGACTCTGAGAGGGACTGAATTCCGGAATGCAAACCGTAACAACTGTTCCACTTTCCTCTGGAGGGAATGTACCGCAAGTGTACATACAATTAGCCACTGCGCCACCAACGCACGCTCGCTATCCACAGACGCTGTCCGCCTGTTTGGGAGCAGCTCAGATGCTCATCGGTTTCTTCTGCATCATCTTCAACGTCGTCTCACTTGTCAAGTCCGCCGCCATGTCTTATACCGGATTAGCGTATGTCGGCCACGGATTTTGGTGTGGAACGTTGGTAGGCATTCAGAAACCTTCGTTATACAATAGAGGCCTCTACATCCACAATAAACATCACTCAAACGAAATTTTTAGTAAAAGAAGCTAATTTATTTTTGGCAGATCTGATTAACAGATTTTCATTCTTATGTTAAAAAGCCATCCTCTCTACTTAAGGATTAGAACTTGGCATCGGAGATGGCAAAGATTCACAGCAATACCATAATCCATTGTTTGTCCCCCTTGACTTCGATATTCGTTAACAAATCCTATAATCGACGAATCTATATTTTTAAATGATCAAAGTCTCTGTCCTGTGTGAATGAGCCTAAGGAAAAGGAAATGGACACCCTTCAATTTCATTTTCATGTGAAGGAACATTAGTCCTTATTGTTTAGGAGAATTGCTATATTTTGTTTCCCAGAATTTTGTCTCTCGGCTCCTACTTTGAATATTCCTTTAGTCTTAGCCAAAGCGCAGCTGCATTTATATGTGTCAATACAAAATGAAGCTACATAAATGAATGAATAGAGAGATTCCATCACTCCAGAACAGAAACCGTGGGTACTGGTGTGTGGCGTAGCAAACACGTGCATTAACTTGCCCTTGAACTGCCTTAACCTGGGATAAAATGCTCAGAGCGCATGGTAGATGCAAATTTATGCCTGCAGTAAACATCTGTGATATTGATTGAAATAGACCTACTTATGAGGAGGAGGATGACGCTCTGGTTCAACTTTGACTGCATATGGCTGTATGACTTGTGTTGCAGTTCATTGTAACGGGTTCGATTGGAGTTGCGACTGGCCATCGTAAGACTAAATGCAAGGTAATTCTAATACATGTATTGTATATGTATATATGTATGTATGTGTGCATATAGATGTATAAATTGTATATATGTATGTATGTATGTATGTATGTATGTATGTACTGTATGTATGTATATATGCATGTATGTATACGTACATGTGTAATTGTGTATACATGTAGGCATGCGTATGTGTATTTGTGTATGTATGTATGTATTTACATGTATGCTTGTAATAGCCTTGTATGTATAAATGTATGTATCGATGTATGTATGTATGTATGTATGTATGTATATATGTATGTATGTATGTATGCATGTATGTATGTATGTATGTATGTATGTATGTATGTATGCATGCATGTATGTAGGTAGGTAGGTAGGTATTCTTACTAATCTAATTGATAATAAAGTTCTTTCAGTGCAAAAAGTAATCTGTAAGTAAATGATGCTCGAATTGCAAGAAGGTGATCAGTGGTTGGCTGTCATGCACACACCGCGCGCACATGTATGCACGCATACACGTGGGACCAAGAGCTGTTTTCTAGATACAACAATCTTGTTCTTATGCTGGTTTCCTCTAGTCCTAGGGCTGAAGGTACTTCAGTAAAGCTGCTGATTAGTTTTCTATAGTTTCCTAGTTGCATGAAACGGCTGCAGTAAAATAAAAGCTGTCGAGTCGACTTACGTTGTTAGTGCTTCTCAAATAAAATCTGGTTTTGAAAGAAGTAATTGAGTAATGTATACAATATTACATGACAATGAGTTTATATTTATGTCATCTTCATAATTATTAGGTCGATTTAACAGTGCGTCCATAACATCGCCTGACAGGTGTTAATACATAGATCAATATATAGCCTATACATGAGTCATTGCGATTCTTTAGATTGTTGCGTACAGCGTTATGTCAATCATTTCTGCGGTCTTTACTTCTGGACTTCTTGTGTGTGGAGTTCTTGGCGCCGTTTTAACATCATACCAAGCAAGAAACTGCAACAGTTACTCGTCGACAAAAGATAACAACGACTTTTGCTATACGGTATATTTGTGTCTGGTCTAAATATTACAAAGGCATATTTGATAGGCTATTTATACAGTTCTATTATGACTGTGTTATTGCGGTGTTTCCAATGAAGTCTACATTTATCTACAGTATATAAACAATGTCTTGCATATTCATATGCGGAACTGGAGACGAACGTTCAATTTCTTCTCCATAATCCTTGAATAAATACTAATAGTCTAATGACCGGTGGGTTGTGCGCGGTCAGAATGTTCTATTCCAGACGGCGAATACATTTGCCAAGCTACGCTGGTTAATGGAGACAATCGTGCGCAACTCTATTCTGTTTTGCCTTAGCGTGGATATATATGCATTGCTTAGTCAGCTCGCAAGCACCTCTGAAGAATATTCCTTGAAGAGGCGTTGTACAAATCAGAGATCGATGTTCAGTGGAGGTCCGAGTCCGGTTGCCAGAGATGCCAGAGAGATAAGGCAGAGGAGCTACACTAAGGCGGGTTTCGTGGAGGACGAGAAAGCTTAGACGACGGAGGGTCTGGTCGTCTGGATGGATTAGGAAATGAATTCTTGAAGAGGTGAGACTTCAAGTTGGAATGAAAAGCAATGAATGTACAACCGACCACAGAATGACTCTCTCTATTATAGTCGTGCGTGTTAAATAAAGCATGCAGCAGGTTACAGCATCTTTACTCCTAGGCTCGTCTTTCAGCAGCATCAACCGGCAATAGACTAAAATTATGGCATTATACGCAGCATCAGCAACCCTCTGTCATTCTCACTTACTCTGTCTCTGTCTCTGTATGTCTCTGTGAATCTGCCTTTGTCTCATCTGTATTTATACAAGCGGCAACATTTGTTTCCTAACAGATCGTATCATTATTATATTGCATATATAACGACCTCTGTTGTTCTGACGGTTTGAGCGCCTCCGAGTAGTTTCTCTCGAAACTGCGCTATACAAATGCAGGATTACGATGTGAGAAGTTACTTTCTTAGTGTAATTTCCTTAGCATTCGTTTTAGGTGCAAGTGGTTGTAACAATGGAGTCGTTTTTGGCTGTTTTCGCTCTAATCGAAGCCATTCTATTCATCCTGTCATCGACCATCTGCTGCAAACACGGAGGCTGTGGAAACTGCTGCTCCGATGTAGACCGACCGGTTAGCAGTTTTATAAGTATTCATGCATCTATGCATGCATGTATGCATGCAAGTATTCAATCATGCTCGTTTGTTATTTGTTTGTAACTGTATACAAACCAATCCAGGACTTTGGGAAAGACCTAACTTAGAATACATTCTCATTCAAGATGCTACTCGTTTAAGTTTGAAAATTACAGACGTAATTTACTTTTTTGTAGGTCTTACTACCTATTGCTTGTCAGCAAAATACTGGACAACTATTACAGGGAATACAGTTGGCTTGTTTTACGACCACGCCTTTTCAAGAAGGTACTTATTGACACGAGCTTGTTGTAGGCATTCTTAGTATAATAGTAGCGAAAAAGGAGAAGTAGAAGAAGAAGAAGTAGAAGGAGAAGAAGAAGAAGTAGACGAAGAAGAAGAAGGAGGAGGAAAAGAAGAAGGTGGAGGAGGAGAAGAAGATGATGATGAAGATGATGATGAAGATGAAGAAGGTGGAGAAGAAGAAAAAGAAGGAGGAGGAGGAGGAGGAGGAGGAGAAGGAGGAGAAGGAGAAGGAGAAGGAGAAGGAGAAGGAGAAGGAGAAGGAGAAGGAGGAGGAGGAGGAGGAGAAGGAGAAGGAGAAGGAGAAGGAGAAGGAGAAGAAGGAGAAGGACAAGGACAAGGACAAGGAGGACAAGGACAAGGAGAAGGACAAAGAGAAGGAGAAGGAGAAGAAGAAGAAGAAGAAGAAGAAGAAGAAGAAGAAGAAGAAGAAGAAGAAGAAGGAGGAGGAGGAGGAGGAGGAGGAGAAGGAGAAGGAGGAAGAGGAAGAGGAAGAGGAAGAAAAGAAGAAGCATGGAACTTTTAGTCTCTTTCGTGTCATTGCTTAATCAAAGTGGGTACTCTAGAATCTAGATCTCAGTAACTGTACGCGGAAAGATATATTAAGATAGTTATCTGAAAGGTGTAATTCATCTTCCTTCATCTTTCGCCGAATTTTCCTTCGTTGCCGATGAATTAAATCGCTAAACAGTTTATCGGTAAAAGCCATGTGTTGAATTTCAAAACGTTTCATGCAAGTTTATTCAAAACAAGACACAAAACTCAGCCAATATGTAGCCACAAAAGCCAATTAAAGATAACAAATAATAGAAAAATGTTGCGGATTGTTAGAAGATTCACACATCATCGCAGAAATTTTGGAAGAAAAAGTCGCGGAAACGAATACCTCGCAGAGAGTATAGCACGCCACAGATGATGTTGAGGCTGATGTTGCTGCTGCTGCTGCTGCCGATAATGATAATGATGATGATGATAATGAAAGCTGACGACGACGACGAAGCGTTTCCTGTTCTGTTAATAGTGCCATAATTGCCAATAAATGACTTTAAAACGATCTTCCTAGGATCAGATTGAATCCGCAAAGCGATTGTTTCATCTGTCAATAATTAACCTAGGCCTTTGCATCACAACTTAGCACTGTAACTGGATGCAGTAATGCAGTAAAGTTCTCTAAAATCTTGGCCCTTAAAGAATACAGGATGCCTGAACTTGAATTTATCTTGTTTTAAATACTTGGCAATAAGAATGCTGACATGGTCTAAATATTAAATTCTTTCATATGTTGACTCTGTGTTTGAAATCCAGCGAAATAGAGATGCAATTCGGATTTATGCTTTTCTTACAATCTAAACCACAGTTAATCGCAACGGATCCGAGTTAGGCTAGTTGGTGCAACCACTAGAAATTCAAGTGTTAATCATGTGTTGAATGTTGGTGGAATCTAGGTCCGACTGCTGCTCAGAGTCCCACCCGATCCACGTGGAATCAGTTGCAATCGACGTCAGTGGCTCCACTGGATCCCACAGCTCCAGCTCCAGCTGTCGACTCCGGTTTCAGGTTGGGATCAACTCCACTCTATCCACGACTCGACGATGGGCCAATCTATGATAACTACGGGATCAACTGACTCGACACAACGCTCGTGAATAAGCTGCAGCCCTGCGTTTAACTTTCAATTGACGCTTGATAAATTTGAAGGTTACGATTACGAACTGTTTATTTTCGGCCAACAATAGGCGCTTTATCAAAAACATACGAACACCTAGAGCAGTATAAGCAGTATATTTCTACAGCTGCATCTGAGCAGCTCGGCTACCAACTATCTAACAACTTTTAAAGACGTAACCGACATGCGTTTTATTATTTTTTCGTTGTATAGTTGATCGCGTTAGGGCGTTTAAGAAGAACGAAGGTCTTTTATTCCGAGATAATTAGGAAAATTCGAGAAGGAATTCAATAAAGACAAACTCAATTACCAAACAAACAGATTTGTGTGGGCGAAGTTTTCACTCGTAGGTCTACACCTCTGCATGTTTAAACTGTGCATCGCGGACAGTTTGACTATGCAGCAGAAACTAAGTGACCTCAATTGTTTTGCAGGTGCTAAAAAATTAAAAACAACTAAAAACAAAAGTAAAAAATAAGAGGACTAAGAAATTAAATATCCACTGCAAGCAAGACATAAATGAGGAAGATCTATTTTTATCAGCCTTTATTTTGGGTATTTTAGTCTATGCAGAATAAACACGTACAGGTCTATGGATGTATACACTATACAGGTGTGTAATGTGTCTGGGTGATACATCTCCATAATGAAGGCTATGGCCTATTTCGAAGTTGTACTGGTATCGACCGGGGTAGGCCTAACCTTCTGTGATTGGCTGCGGTGAAACAGGTAAGCCACATATCAAGAATTTCTTCAAAAGTCACACTCCAGCAGACGTGGACTCCCTATATGGGTCATGATCTCTATCGTTGACTCTATGATCAACAACAAAAAGTAGGCCTACGGTTGCCGCTTGGTGCTATTATTGCCAGACTGTCAGACACAGAGAAGCGTGCACGTAGATGGGCGAGTATGCAAAATCCAGAGCTATTCTTTCGCAGTTGGTGAATGAGTCTTTAAAAAGATGAGGAAAGGATTTCCAGCTGTCACTGAAATCCTTTGGTCGTGTTTGCTCTTCTGTTCATTGATTCGTCGACCTGGCGACCGCGCTTCCCAAGGATTTTCTGCACAGACTTAAAGCATACCTTGGTAGGCTTTTTATTTCACGCTGTACGTACAATATCATGTAGTGGGTTGGAACAGTGGACCCTATTACACGGATGTAAATGTAAATGTACGCGATTTCTATAGCGACCGTATATGGCCTCGACCCTGCTCATTTTTCAATGAATTGATCGGGTGAGATCCTTCACCACCGCTGCCCGTTCGAATGGGTGCCACGCCATTTAAGGTCCCCGTGTTGGGACCGTGCTAGCCCGAGATTTAAATCTCTGAAATAAGCCACGTTCGGGAAGCGAACCGCGATCCGCATGCTCTCTAACACAGACGCGCATGAGACGCAGCCTACGCTCTTAACGATGTAGCTAACTAGGCCGGATATCGTGTCGTGGCATTTCTTTTCATATGCCTCTTTGGCAATGAGTGTATCACATAGAGGGGATTCACTTTTCTAAAAAATATGAGCATCCTCTAACATGTAAAATATATACGCGATCTTTCAGCAAATATCCCTGTGTGAGAAAATCTTCTGTTACTTCCCGGTTACTCTCTCCTCTCCTCTTCCTTTCTGACGAGTGACCCCTTTCCTATATAGCTTTCCTCTGCCTCTCTTCTTCGCCCATTATCTCTCGCCCAACAATAGTCTCTATCCCTGCCCTTCCCTCTCCCTCTATTGTCTCTGTCGCTGACTCTGTGTGTCTATCTGGTCAAACAGATAGACACACAATACAATACAATACAATACAATACGCATGTATGTGTGCATCCATGCAGACATACACACATGATTGTAGGTTGCACATGTCACTGGTGTAAACTTGTCCAAAATATTGGGGAGTTGAGAGACGATTTGGTTATTCATTCTACACTTGTTGCATTGGGTGTACAGTCCATCTCAATTATTGGGGGCACGTGCCCCGGCTTCCCCCCCCCAGAGTCTACGCCTATGGCACATATTATGTATTTTAGGCTCGTTGCAAGCACCGTACTTTGTCATCTGTTGACTTCAAGCAACTAGGAAGTACTCAGGTAGAAGTTACCATAACATTCCACATAGCAATGCTCACAATATTGGTCTGTGTAGGGCTCTTTGTATGCGTATACTGAATGAAGCTTACGGCCTTTCTTTCGTTGGTAAGAATAAATCTGAAATGCTGCCATTTTTTATTAAAACTAAGTGTTCACGAACTGACGGTGTGGCGTCTGTCTGAAGTTGAAACTGTGAAAGCTGTTACTAAGCTTGGTAAGTACAGATTCTTGTTTGACTCCTGATGTAACAGCAGTTGTAGACTATGTCTCCGCGCGTTACAGTAGCTTGACTACATTTGAGATATGTGAAACTTGATAAGCCTAATCGCCCTAATGCAGCTGAAGAAATAATAGGCTTAGTAGTCTGTTCTATGCACGCGTATTTTTAAAACCCTTAACTACTTTGTAACTTCAACGTTGACGAATAGATAAACTGTTTCTGTCTGAGCTAAAATACTTATGTACCCGTGTGACAAATGAATCGAACGACCCTACACTGGAAAATTGTTTCTGGATCTTGGACCAGGGTGCAGTGTGGCAAGGGTGGAGGAGGAGGGATTCTCCTCACTGTTGCATACCTTCTCAAACTGAAGATAGGGCCTACAAGTTTCTTAATACATTTGACTGCTAACAATAGGTCTCTTTCCTCACTATTTTCAACCATAATAGTTCTTAGGCACATATTTGAGTTGAACTTGGACGTCCACTTGGTAGCTCTGGACAACCCGTCTGATATGACGCAGCGCTCGTGAATAAGCTGATGTCCTGCACTCAGATAACCAGCGCTTCATAAATTTCACGATCCGATATGATATTTCGAAACATGCGTGCTACCAGTTCGCATAGATACCAGTGCTCATTTCTTACTCGTCAAAATCGTTATAGCGTCACTTCCGTTTGCTCTCCATAGATAAACCAGTAAGCCTACTTGTGTAGCGCTACTATTCCAGCCACAGATTGTGCTTTACCTGGAGAAACCAAATCTGCAAAGGTATTGACATCGAGAATATACCATATTCTTCCCCGTTACAATCGAACGGATGCCACCAAACTATCTGCAGACTAAGGATGAAAACAGTTAATTCAAAGAAGAAAGAAAATAATTGAATATCTTGATACCTGCTGATCAATTATTTCATTGGAGCACTCCTATTTTAACAACGCTTAACCAGTTTGTAGCATCTAACTTTACGAAAAGAAACAACAGTTGCTGTCCGAGATTTGGTTAGCGTTTTCCGTCAGTCCTAAACACCGCCCATACTTGCAAGGAAACCAGGCTGGAATCAGGAACCAAAACTTTAAAACGAAGAAGTAAGAGAAACACGTATTTAACTGCGGTAAGACTCATAGGCGTACATTCTGAGGGGCAGCCGGGGCACGTGCCCACCCCCAATAATTGAGATGGACTGCACAACCAATGCAACAAGTGTAGAATAAATAACCAAATGCCCCTCCAATATGTTTGGACAAGTCAACGCCAGTGCTTAAAGTGCAAAACAAATCAATTAGCCTATACGACCTTACAAATAATTAAGAACAGAACAGTTTTCAGTGCAAACGTTGTAGTCCAGATCCTCTTCTGAAGTTCATTACCGCAGGAAATTTCAAGGGCGAACTCCCATAACTATGAGCTTATAACTGACCTGTCCTACGCATCTCCATTTATAACTTTATCTAGCTCAACACTACATAGAACTTAGAGTTAGTATGTATCTGTTTGGTTACCTATAGAGTGCCGCCCTTAAATACCTCTCAAAGGCGTTAAATATCATTTCATTAGCGGATTATTTGTATTTATTTCTAACACTGAAGAAATTAGGATTTTTTTACTATTAATACGTCTTTCAGTTCACTTCCTTAATAACAATTCCGATTTATTTTGATGTTTTTCATATCCAAGGAGTTTACGACTGATAAATCTGAAAAAAACTATGACATCATATCCGATCAAACTGGGTTCGGCCTCTGGACCGGCCTCCGTGGTCTACGTTCCTATGGCCGTTGCACCCCCATCGTACGATCGCTATCCTAAGAACCTGTCGATTGGGTTAGGAGCCATGCAGATTCTGTTTGGCGTTCTCTGTATTGTCTTCAACAGTGTTTTCTTGGTATTTGGAACTGGAATAGATTTGTCTGCCATTTTTTGCGGAACACTGGTAAGCTGTTAAATATGATACTTTTTTTTATTATGCTGTGTGTATTGTTATCGTTAATCTAAGAGAGAACCGGGATGAAGATAAAAGGATATCTATTGTTATTTTCAAGCGAAATATACACTTACACGAGGATGCAGCGTAAAATGTAAATGTAAATGTAATGTACACGATTTTCTATAGCGACCGTATATCGCCTCGAACCTGCTCATTTTTCAATGAATAGATCGCGTGAGATCCTTCATCACCGCTGCCCGTTTGAATAGGCGCCACGCCATTTAGCTTTAGAGTAGCTCTCTGAAAATTTACTGTTTACGACTACATTGTAAGTTACCTGCGATTTTAAAGCGATTTCTCTTAAACTATGATGCAAATTTCATTGACAATATCTGCGAAATATTTCGTCGTTTGTGCGTTTGGTATCGTGTTTATAGCATTGTTTGTTGCTTATTTTCTGCTTTCGGGCATAATAGAGTAGGCCTACTCACAGTGTTTGCACTGTGCGAACAGAAACTTAACGAATATGACTCGAGGAGACTCCTTTGATTTCAAATTGCAGTAGCTTTCTTACTCTTGCAGTTCTTCATAACAGGCGTGATTGGAATTGCGGCCGGCAAGAAGAAGGCCAAATGTCAGGTAGGAATGTATAGAACATTCCAGCATCATCAATAATATTGTATCCAGCACTAAAACCACTAATCTTTCATGCTTTCAAAAGAGCTTTGTATAATCTAATCTAAGAACTCATATAGCGCCACTGTATAATGCTCATGGTATCAGTCGATTTTCGCTACTATGATAAATCGTTGTGCAAGCTAAATTTCAGGGTCAGTTTGGTCGAAAGTCAAGAAGAGAGTCAAAGAAGACATGGAAAAGCCTATGGAGGAAATGAGTCCAGGAGAAGCTGAGTTTTTAGTTGAGTTCTTAAGGCCAGAACAGACTTTGCAGGGCGACCTTTTGCCGGAAGAGGTTCCAGAGTCTATTGCCAGCAACAGAAAGGCGCACTTACCGAGGTCCATTCTTTGCCACGGAACAGTCAGATTGAGGAGGTCAGAAGACCTGGTTGAAGGTATTATGGTTGGCTGAAATGTAGGGCCTTGTAAAAATTAGCCCAATCTTGAAAGTTATTAACATAAAAAAAATATTTTGGAGTTTTGGTGATATGGATTTTGAACTTTGTGAAGTTTCATCATGTTAACTTTCGAAATGCCTAAGAAAAATGAACTGCATTACTGTAGTCGAGACGATTGAAGACCAGGGCATTAGCCAGACAAATCAGGGCAGAAAATGGAAGTGGCGTCCAATCCTACAGATATCAAGGATGTGATATTGGGCAGACCTGCATATAGAGTTAAAATGTTCATTGAATGATAGGTTTGCGGGCTGAAAAGCTGCGTTGTATGACAGAAGTGCTTAGTTAGATAGAATTTATTTGTGCAGTTGTTATTGATTTCCAAACAGTAGGGAACTCAGGCACGAAGAGTTTTCAGAAATCAGGTTTACGAGATAGGAGGATTTGATCCTGGAAATTAGATTACGACCCAGGCATCACACAAACGTTTTCTCAACGTTTTGTTTTAGGTGCGGACGTTGAATAATCATATCGTGTCTAGTAATTTAGAAGGCGCCTCGCGCAGTATAATATGTATTCAGAGGCGCCCATATAAGTTAGAATCTGAACGTCTCAATAACGTTGCAGAAACGTTAGTAATTAACCAGTCATGTTATGTGTTTTCCTACATTGATTAAACGACTTGGCGAACGTTAAAAGAACGTTTAAACGACGTCGTATCTTGAGTTACTTCCACGTTAGCTCTCGCTTTATCTCACGTTTGATTAAAACGTTTGCTACATTTAGTGTATTTCACTCTTTAGATGTTATAAGTATGATGCAACAACCTTTTGAGAACTGATATATATCGGCGGAGCAAATGCAATAAGGGTAGAAATCAAATGAAAAATCATAACTTGCTAATTTCTATACCACAGAGACATTTTGCAATATTCAAACAAATGAACAAATTTCATTTCCGCATAACGATGAGAAAAAGGTTGACAAACGAAAGACCCTGACAGCATTTATATGGGCATTAGATGTGACCCTCTCTATACGGAGCCCATATGGGTACATATGTCCTATTTGGGCTCCATAAGAGCATGCTGGCAGAGGTTATATCTCAGCAGAAGACAGTCAATTTCCAAAATGGGACTTTTATATGCATGTCGGCAATTTATTTATTAAATTCGATAAATTTGTGCAGAAATTTAGAAAAATTCAAGAAAAAATTCCTGTAAGCTACCTTCGTAGCGCCATCAACTCTTATGCAACTCATTATTAGCTAAAGCAATTAAATTTATTAAAGATACATGACTCTGGACTGCAAAATGGCTGTTTCCATACATCAAAGTACTTAGTTATATACGTGTTTCTCTTACCGCAGTTTCAAGCTTTTACCGCAAATTGAACTACTGTTGCTTTTTTATGAGAATTCTTATAGCGCCTATAAAATTTGCTCTAGTGTGCTAAGTTAAATCTATTAAATGGACGAGAATTTGCCATAAATACGTTATTGCAGACTTGTAGGCAGGGGCGTCTATCCCCCTAAGTCATTGGAGCAACGTCCCTTTTCCCCCTCTTCTTCCCCCCTTCCCGTTTATTCCCCCCCCTAAAATGGTGGCACATACACTGACAGATCTCCCCCCCTATTTCTTGGATGGAGCATTTGCTCCATGGTTTCTTTGGTGTAGACGCCCCTGCTTGTAGGAAGAGTTTGTACATTATGGATATTGATAATTAAATAAAAACACATAGATGAACCATACATCTACACATCATTTAGTTTGAGAAAGATTGATTACGTACTCATTATATAATTAAATAGAAATGTATGCTAAAAGTTCAACTTAGTTTAAATGTGCTAAGCAGTTCTAGCTGATCACGTCATTGGTCTGTGGTGAAACAGAAGTTTGCAAACTGCGGTAACAGAAACACATATTAAGTAGGCCCTATTCGTCACACTGTTGTAAGGAGCCATATTTCATATACCAGATGTTGATAAAATATATGGCATAATGATTACTTAATGCTAAAGTAAAACAAATGACAACTGTGCGCTATTATGCTAATTACGTAATCGAATCTTTACATACTGTCAGTTCAAGAAATCTATGGTGCGTTAGTATCAGATACTTGTTGATGTGGCTTTCACTGTCACGTATGCTGTTGGCGTGTATGATGTCATGTGGTTTAGAATAGAATCATGTCGTGTAGGGGAGTGCAGTGATATTATAGAATGGGTACGGTAACGCATGGCAAGAAAAGGGTATGATAAGGTAAAATGTGGAGTATAGAAAACCTGAATAAGGCAAGCCGAATAGGGTCGGATGGTGTAGAATTATTGTAGATATAAAATGTCTCTTTTGATTTTCTCATTACCAGGTGATTAAACTGCTACTTTCCATTACAGATTGTGGCTAATATGGTGATGTGCATCATATCGGCTAGCTTCGGTATTAACCTTGTGACATTTGGAATATTGGGAGCTCTTCAAACCGATTCCTACTGCTATCAACATGTTCACTTGGACGAATTTGAGAGATATAATGTACAGCCTAGGGTCATTGAACTCTGTAGGGTAAGATTCAGACACACACATATATATATATATATATATATCGTTGCATTTATATTCAGCGTTAAGACGCACCTTCGCTCTCTACTAAATTTAAACTTAATTTATGAAACAATGTCATAGAAGTTAACAATGACCCAACGCTATGTTGCTCGTATAATAACTTAAAACTTTTATCATCTTGAAAATAATTAACTAGGATGAGTCTACAAATATGACTGCGATGCTCAGTCAAGGAATGTTTCATTGGGTATGGAATTCAATTTAGGAAGTTAATACAACAGCTGCAGGAAAGAAATTTCCAAACGAAATCCACGGAGATAATAGTGGCCACGACTAGAACAATAGACTAGATGAGGTAAGGTGGACTCTTTCCAATAAGTTAATAGTCAGCACCGGCGCTACCATCAGCTGTCTAGGGCGCAACCGCGCCGC
This sequence comes from Allolobophora icterica, assembly GCA_963556255.1. Lineage (NCBI taxonomy): Eukaryota > Metazoa > Annelida > Clitellata > Crassiclitellata > Lumbricidae > Allolobophora > Allolobophora icterica. Next base: position 33,137,284 of record OY744607.1, on the reverse strand, counting down.
CATCGTACCATTATCACCTGTTATTAGGCTATTTGTTAATATTGTAGCGGACATGGATGGATTGGAATGTATATTGGGCGCTATAAAAGCGAGAGGTGACTGAGTACAGAGGTTTTGGAATGGGTTAACGAGTGCTTGGGGACTTGTGCCCCTGTGAGGCCTCGGGCCTCAGTGAGGCCTCGTGCCCCTGTGGGGCCTTGTGCCTGAGGTCCGATGCCCCTGTGAGGCCTCGTGCCTCAGTGAGGCCTCGTGCCCCTGTGAGGCCTTGTGCCTGGGGTCTGATGCCCCTGTGAGGCCTCGTGCCTCTGTGAGGCCTCCTAACTAGTATAAAAGGGGCCCGTGCTTTCATAAAAAGAGATGCGTAAGAAAAACCTTGGAGCGGAGCTCTTGTTCTCCTTTGGGGCATCTGGAGAGGAAAGACCGGTTAGGGACTGGAGGAGCGCAGCCTTGTACCTCGCTAAGGTATCTCTGGGCGATTATAGAGATAGTGGCAGAGTTTCTTTTTGGATTTATAATTGTCTGGAAATGCTGCATTAATCGGATTATCGTGGATATAAGAAAAGTCTTCTATCGTTATTCGGTCTTGTCATTTGCTGAGTCGAACGGTTGTAAGAAAACTCGTAAGTCCTTCGACGACATCGGAGGCCTTATCTACGCGTACACCTCCCGGGCCTTCTTAACCACTCGGCTGGCCTTGGAGGTATACGGTATATAGAGAGATATACCCCGGCGAAGAGGGAGAGTCATTTCCGCCACAATATGTAATTAAGATCGAATATTACTTATTCTTGCAATTTAAATTAAATGCAGCAATTTCAAGCTTTGCGCTTTTATTTTATGTACAAAACATCTGTGCTTAAAAATCTAAGTTGGCTTTTTGTGAGGGTGCAAGTAGCTCGCCTTGCCGAGGGCAAAAAATAATCTGGCACCTGCCCTGTTAATATTTCGCTGTATATATACATATATGCATCAAAGAATTTATATAGAGCCTTTTGAGAACCTCTCAAAGTGATGCATGTTTCAGCGTCTACGTATCTTATGTCAAACCATGTTCTTGTAGAGTGTGCCAGTCGTCGTGGCGATGCAGACGTGTTTGGCCATTTCGGGCGTCATTGAAGGCGTTCTATTTATCTGGGGATCGGTTCTGTGCTGCAAGTCTGGAGCTTGTTGCTGTTCTGGGTCATACCAACCGGTAAGTAAGCCAGTTTAGAGAAATGATCGTGCTACATTATTTCTAGTAGATAGAATGTTGCTGGTATAGGCCTACACTTGTTACATATTCAGTTTTCAACGGAAGCTGTTTCGCAGACATAGCATACTTGACATAACAGTCTATCTTTTTTCAATATTCACATACCAGCATCGTATTTTCACACTCATATCCGTTTTTATTCTGAAAAAATTTGTAAAGAAATTATTTATCGGTAATATCTTTGAACTTAGCTCAAGGTAAACGCTATCTCTTTGGAATCAAAACTCAAATGAGTACTTTTCAATTAATCCTATCCTGATTTCTTGTCGAATTGCAAAGATAACCTGCCTACTTGATTGAACTATCGATCTGGACTTAGAATCGAACTGGAGCTTAACTGTCTTACAGATTTTTGACTATAGGCGTCTGTGAAAACTAATCTCCAGACTCGCCGTTTGAAGCGTTGAAGGACTCTAATCACTCTATAGATTATAATTGCGAATACGATCTTGTACTCACGGTTAACATGGTTTTGCCAAAAGAAAATGATGCTGAATGCGAAATATGATGCAAGGATATGAAAAATGATGACTCAATTGACCATTGACTTAATTGACCGCTGATACTGTTGACCATGGACTCAAATGAGCGTTGACTCTATTGACCACTGACATACTATATTCTTCGAAATGAAAGGACATGGAACAATCGAACTAAAACCAGAGAAAGAGCGAAGCTGCTATGGTTTCAAATGGCAGATTTTGCAAACAGAACATTATTGTTCCCTGTGAGTTAACCCATGACATATTTCCATCGATGCATCTTAGTTTAGGCTAATTAATTTGCCCTTGTGGTAATCAGTAAAGCATCTTAAACTGGTATTAGTTCCTGATAATAGACTTTCCTTCAGCTGTGTGACGCTGAGAATTTCAGAAAGTTACATTTACAAGACGATCAAACATAAGTGTTAATAATAATTATTATAAATTGGTCCCTTCTTCTTTAACGTGCTACGAAACTGAACACAGGAGGAGTTCTGCGCAACGTCACTCTCGAAGGTAAATTTCTTAACATAAAATGTTAAATTTGCTGGTTTCAGATGGCACTTACTTCAGAACATGTGCAGCTGCTGGAGAGTATGCAAGTCGATGGTCCTCCGGTTTACGAAGAAGATGGGCTATGTAAAATCATTCAAACTCTGATACACAAACCGATTCACAATATTATCAACTGATTTACTGCTAGCTAAGACATATAAAACATAACCATCAACATATTACAGGCTTCAAATGGTTATTACGGGGATTAAAATATAACGCCTTTACAAGAACCAGAATTATTCGGCTGCTGCAGAATCTATTGAATTCTAATGGAATATATCAACACATGCTGTGGCAACATCTACAGAAAATATAAATTAACTAGGCTGAAACAGTAAAGTTTGAAAGTAAGACAGATTAGATCAAACAAGGCTAGTGTTGTTGTTTAGCATAGGCCTACTACAACGGTTGAAACTACCTATTAACAACAGTTAAAATTAATAACTAAATATATTTGCATTATTTTAATTCGAAGTACTGTTCAGAAACATATATTCACACGTTTAATAAAACATAAAATCACTCTGTCAGATATTTTCTCAAAGCTTGAATTCGAAAATGTTAAATGCAATTATTACTGTTTGAAAGTTTGATCGCATATCAGTTTTTCTAATATAGCCTACCATAGGAACAGTTTTTTCTTAAACTGAAGGGGTAGGGGATAGAGTTATGGTAACACTCATGGCCAGGAGAGCATCAGATCGCGGATCGATACCCGTAACCCCCTCTAGGGCGGCGCCTTGCATGGCTGCCAAACCGTGTGTTTAATTAAGATCTTGATTGTACTCTCATGTTTCAATGTAGGCCTAATCTTACTGCGTACTTGTCAGTTTGAATTAATAAAGAATATTATTATTATTTTTTTTACCCGAGGTATATATGATCCCTCAGGTGCAAGATACTAATTAATGATGTTGACTCTGGAGTGGCCGTCCTGGTCAAGATATTATTATTATTATTATTATTATTATTATTATTATTATTATTATTATTATTATTATAATTATTATTATTATTATAATTATTATTATTATTATTATTTTTTTTTACCCGAGGTATCAGTGATCCCTCAGGATTTGGATTTGGATTTGGATTTATTATTATTATTATTATTATTCTCTTTCTATAAACACAGTTAAAATAATTGTTTATTCCAAAAGTTCTTTGTGCTCCACACAGCCTGGACGGTTGACAGATGATGATGATGTTGATTATGATGTTATTGTCGTTGTTGTTGTTGTTGATGATGAGGATGATGATGATGATGAGGATGATGAACTGGAGCATAACTGAATCATCATCATCGTCATCGTCATCGTCATCATGCTGATGATGAATAGTTCTATCTCATTATTACAACCATACTGGCATAGCCTATAATTGTGTTTGTGATTGTAGACTAATCGGATCTCCGTCGCTACCTCTTCCATACTTAGAAATGCTGAAGATGACGATGAATGATCAAACTGTGTTTTGAAGTTTTAATTCCAATACATTTTAATTTACATTGCATCGCTCGCCCCTTTTCTGCCAAGGTGCCTGTATTCTCTTTTGAGTAAAGTGAGGACGTTAATTTCGCGGTAATAATGATTACTTACTTTTAACATACAAAAAGTGTCTAACACGCCGGGCCTTAAATCAATTGTTGTGTTTAATGTTCCTCTTAAGATTATTTGGAATATTGTGTAATAATTTCTGCTCAGCAGTAATTATTAAAATGTATATTGTGTTCGCTGAAGGGATTTGTTGAGAATAGCATATGTTTGTTACAAGTAGTAATAGATTTTGTGAGGAGAGTTCTTGAAAGTAGACAACATCCATTGATTTGTCTTCATTCGCGCAATTTTCTTCCAATTAATCTTTGATTAATCTAACATTGTTGTGGGTATTAATTGGATTACATTTAGCCGTGATTCGTTATTCAAACTTGAATTACTTCTTAATTTGTGATCTTTTAATGATGAAGCTCAAAACAATTTAGCTAGAGTTGAAAGATTGGAAAGGAAGTGGAGTTTAGCCCCAATTGTTGAGACTTGTTAGCTGATGTCTGCAACGAATGATGGATTGATCATGCTGTATTAAAGGATACTGCAGCGCCTTTTATAAGTTCCTCTATGGTGGCGCTATATAAATTGCGGTAATAGTTACAGCTAATTGATTTATCGTATATTTATCTAAGCAAACAGAAGAACATAGATTGTTCCAAATAAAAATGGCAGTCTACATAATTGAAAACCCATTGTTGTGTCTACAAAAAGAAACACCTGAAATTGGTTTGTACACAGAGACTGATATTATCAGAGTCACTTACCATACTTATTCACACCAACGTTTGCATAACTATGAAAGTGGAACATTGATCTGGTATTTCAATTCTTCGCTGGTGAACCTTGACGCTTCACATTTATACGACATTTTATTAGTCGTATGTGCTGTAATCCAAGATCATAATAGGGTCTCGAAATACAGTTGTTTACACGTCAGAGGTCGAAAGATCAATCGACTGAGGTGCAAAGAAGACCAAAGTAATCCGACGAAATGACATCGTATTTCATCCTTCCAGCTAATGTTAGCACTCGTATGTGTAGTCTGGGGCACGATAGCGCATTGGATAACATCTGGCGTAGAGTGCGAGAGGTACAGAGATCGAGTCCCATAGGCGGACATGCTTTGTAGGCTGCAATTTGCGCCGTGTATTGCAGGCTGTCTGTTCTGTTAGTAGTTAAGATTTAGCGCATAACATGTACATGTACAGCGCAGTGCGTTTGCAGGCGCTTAATTAAAGAATAAATATTATTATTATTATGAGGAATGGTCTCTGATAAAGTCTTGGTCAACTTACATGTGTATGTGCTACGAGAATGTGCATGTGAATGCTCCGAGATTCTATGTCGGATTCCAGACCCAAGTCAGAATAATTCTTGGGTTTGCGAATTGCTAAGTCAGGTTTAGAATGTAATCAGATTCCCAATACGACAGTTTACAACATCTACCAAGCTCATATAAGATCAAAACTATCAAGGAATAGAGATAACTGAATGCTCAGATTAGGCCTAATGTTAGGTGATCAGTTATTCTAATGAATAATTAATATAGAAAAGTGAAATGAATCAAGTGTTATTGGCATCGTCTTACTCTACCGTAATTATGTCAAAAAAAATTTCTGTCGACGTCAACGGCCTATGTAGCCATAAGATGTCGTTAAACTCTGGATCCTCCTCCTCCTCCTCCTTAGTCTACTGCAGCGTAAGTAAAGAGAATGTTGTGTGCACATACCTACGTCAGTAGTTTTCAACCTTTTTGTAGTGACGGAACCTTACTCAAAGCACTCATTTGCTCACAGAACCCAGCGCGTTTCACTTTGACCAGTCCATTTTTTCAAAAAATAAATATTATAAATAATAACTTGTAGTGTTAACTTGTAACTTGTAAAATTTGCAAATCGCTTCATAGCCATGGCATAGCTAGCCCGCCTCTCTGGAATAAACTCCCGCCAGAATTACAACAATTATATGGCTCATCCTACGAACTCACCAAAGCCTCACCTCTTGCTATCTATCCAGAGGACTTGCACTCAAAACTTAAGCACTGCTCTTTCAGAAATCTTGTACCGATTCCTCTTCTTCCTCTTACCTCCTTAATCTTTTAATTCATTCACTAATTCATTCATAACGAAAATTTATATAGCGCCTCTTCAAGGAGAACTACTCAGAGGTGCTCCCGACTCCAGCATGGCTGGACTCTAAACATCATCCACTTTTCCAGTTTTCAACTCTGAACACCATCCACATCCACTTTAGCCGTCTGACCGTCTGCATGCCTGACCATAGGCGTAGACTCTGGGGGGAGCCGGGGCACGTGCCCCTTCCAATAATTGAGATGGACTGTACACCCAATGCAACTAGTGTAGAATGAATAATAAAATCCACTCCCCCAATATTTTGGACAAGTTTACGACAGTGTGTGTCAACCCAATCCTTCCGTTGACAATCCTTCTGATTAAATCCTTGTTCTCTCTCTACTTAACGCCTATTTAACGTTCACCTTTTGAACACTAATCCTACGTATAAGTATAACCTGAATTAATCAGCAACACAGTTTAATATCTTTTCAGTTTAATAAGAAACAAACAGACAGAACTCAATTCGATTACAACTCAACTAGTCAGCCACACTACTACAGCGAACACACTCGAATTCAAACTTCTCTAGTCAGCATAATTCTTCGCGCCTCTTGACACACCTGTCTTCTGTGCGCATAAGCGAAATCTTATAATATACATATAGCGCGCCGCTGCCGATATCGGCCGGCCGCGCGTGTCACTAAGACTAAACGTTATACATCTATCATATATACATATACACGTGAAACTAAAGTAAGCGCACTAAATATATACGCCAATATCTCGCACTGCAAGACTGTACACAAAACTCAGTTCACATTACCTCCTTCCTTTTTCTGGAATTGAGCAAATTAAATTTAAAAAATTGCGAAATTACCAAAATACATGAAACAAATATACATCTAGCTAATCAATAAACAGTCTTACGATTACTTATAACCTTGACAAACAATCAGCAATAATATTCAATCTGCCCTTCTTGTACTTCACCTCAACATCAAAAGTTTGTAAGGCTAACGCCCAACGCACAAGTTTAGCAGACTTAGACATTGACTCAGTCAAATATGTAAGAGGATTGTGATCAGTAAAAATGAAAATTTTTGATCCAATTATAATTTCTTTTAACTTGTTTAGAGCCCAAACAATAGCATAGGCTTCCTTTTCCACAGTAGCCCATCTCTTCTGGGTATCAGTTAATTTCTGACTGATAAATGACACAGGGCGTTCTATTCCCTTGTCGTCCATCTGTGTTAAAACAGCACCGACTGCAAAGTCACTACTATCGCAGTACAAATTGAATGGTTTTCCCACTTCAAAAACATATAACACTACTTTGGATCGCACAGCCTCTTTAAGTAAATCAAATGCTTGCTGATGTTCAACAGTCCAATCAATCTTATCAGAAACACGTTTACTAGTTAAATCAGATAAAGGTTTCGCAATCTGTGCAAAGTCCTTAATAAACTGTCTGTAATAATTAAAAAATCCAAGCAGTTGTTTAACTTGCTTCTTAGTTTCTGGGATCTTCAAATTAGTCAAACTTTCAATTCTGTCTGGATTCATCTTTATCTTACCAGACCCAACCACATGACCGATAAACCTTATCTCACTCTTACCAAATATGCATTTTTTCAAATTCAAAGTAACGTTATGCAATCTCATTTGCATCAAAAATGCATCTAGATGCTGCAAGTGAATATTCCAACTGTCAGAATGCACAGCAATGTCATCAACATACGGTTCTGCAAAGTCACTTATAGGCTGTAAAACTAAATTTATCGCCTTAACAAAAGTTCGTCCAGAATTTATCATTCCAAAAGGAACACGAGTAAATTCATACAGTCCATTATGTGTTACAAAAGCTGTCTTCCATTGATCAGATTGTTTTACAGGACAAGTCCAATAAGCACTTCGACAGTCCAAAATAGAAATCACATTAGACTTTCCAACTTTGTTCAAAACGTCTCTGACAATCGGCATCGGATATTTACAATCCACTGTGAATGAGTTAATGTATCTGTAGTCACAGGCAAGTCTCAAAGATCCGTCTTTCTTTTTAACAATAACCAAAGGGCTTGCCATTCTGCTCGATGACGGTTTGATAATGTTTGTTTTTAACATTTCTTTGATCTGACGTTCCACTTCTGATCGATAAATCAAAGGAATTCGGTATGCTGCAAATTCCTTTTCACGAAATCCTGGTTTTAGTTCAATTTCATGTTCAACCAATGTACATAATCCGGGTTTTTCTGAAAATCTGTCACAGTATTTGTTCAAGACGTTTAACAACTGTTCTTGTTGAGTTACTGTCAAATGGCTAATTTGTTCAGGATCGAGGTTAAGTGAATTCTTGTCATCTTGAACCTCATTCCTCATTGGTAATTCAACCACTGAACCAAAATCTTCATCTTCTTCAACGATTAGACCACAACTTAATGCTCGAGTAACATATTTTCTGATCTTGTTGGCGTGAATTATTTTTCGACCATTTTCACCCATATCGACTAAATAAGAGTACTTTGATCTTCGATGTATGATCGTACATGGACCATGCCATCGAGAAATAAGTTTGTTTGTTGACGTTGGATACAAAACTATGACTTTCTCACCAGCTTCAAATTCTTTGTGCTTTGCTCTCTTGTTATACTGATTCGTGTATTGTAATTGCTTTTCTCGAGAGTAAGATTCTGCAAACAATAATGCTTTCTCCATATTTTCTTTGAGTTCTTTTAAATACTTTTCTGGTTTAACTCCAACATGAGGTGGTAAGTTTATTTCTCTAGTCCAACTCTCTTTTAATATTGCCAATGGTCCTCTCGGAATTTTCCCATAGACAAGCATATATGGTGATACTCCAGTAGTTGCATTCGGCACTTCTCGTAATGCCCACACTGTGAAAGGAATTATCTTGTGCCATTTCCTCGGGTTGTCTATTATCACATGATGGATCATCTTTTTAAATGTCTGATTCCATCTTTCTACTAATCCAGCAGCCTCTGGGTGTCCTGGTGTGTCGAATCTTGGACTACAGCCCATTAAATTGAGAAATTCTCTTGTCAAACTGGCTGTGAAGTTCGTTCCTTGGTCACTTGTAATCACGGACGGCACACCAACGTTCATGAATAGTTCCATTAACGCTTCACACACAGCCTTCGCTGTCAGCGATTTCAATAAAAAGATTGTAGGCCATCTGGTGCACGAGTCCACAATGCATAAACAATACTTGTGACCTGCAGCAGATACTGGATCGATCGGGCCAACGAGGTCCATCGTCATTCTCTTGAAGGCGACCTCTTCTCTTGAGACTGGAGTGATGGGCACTCTATCCATCACCAAACTCCTTGCCTTTAGTTGACATTTCTCGCAAGACTTACAAAATTTCACAATGTCTCTTCTCATCTTTGGCCATACAAAAGATAATTTTATTCGTTCTCTTGTTTTCTCTTCTCCTAGATGTCCTCCAAATACCGATTCATGCGCCAATTCCATCACTTTTATTCGTCTGTCTTTTGGTAACACTAGTTGATATATCGTCTGGTCTAATATCTGATATTTCTTATGCAATAAACCGTTGATCACACAGAATTCAGATTCTTTCTCTTGTGCTAACTTCCACCACGGCTTCAACGATTCATCCTTTCTCTGTTGCTCTTCAAACTTCTTCGAATCGGCAATCTGCACCTTTTGTTCTTCGTCCATTTCTTCATCTCTATACAAGTCTCCTATCCCCACATCACATTCATTGTCTTCTTCAGTTTCATTTAATGTGCCATTCTCGCATGCAGCCATCTCTTGCTCGTTTATCTCTGATGTTACACCATCTCGCGATAAGCTTCGTTGCTCATTACTTTCGTTTTCCTCATCACTGGAACTTTCAGTTTCACTCTTCTCATCAACATCTACCATTTCCTGTTTCCGACTCTGCGCTCTCGTCATTACATTTGCTCGTACACTCACATCTCCTTGTATCGTTTTAACTTTTATCTGTGGTACGGCTTTTAATTCGGCAATTATCTCTGGATGTAACAAGAATCTTTCTGTACTGCCCATCTTTGCAATACTAGCACACATCAAGGTGACATAAGGTGTAAGTGAACACTGGATTTTACGCGGAGATCCCTCTTCTTCCACGTCACTACCACACAGTCTAACATCCACTTTCACTAACTTCGCAGGAATGGCATCTCCTGCCACACATTGCAAATTCACTTTTCCAATTTGTTCCACCTTCATGCCTTCCAGTAATTCTTCACTAATCACCGGAATTTCTGCTCCCGAGTCGCTCAGTGCTTTGACTTTCACTGGCTCTTTACCGTCTACTGCACGAATTTCAACCTCGACATATTGCAAGAACGATTTCTTCAATATTCGACTGTCATCTTTTCCTATGACTTCTCTCTGAACTTCAGCATCCAATAGAATTTCTTTTTGAATACCACATTTCATTACTGACTTTACTTCAGTCTCTTGGTTTTCTTGACCCGTGGTTTGATTACCTGTATCACTAACCACTTGAATCAAATTCACCCTTGTGTGTTCTTGATTTCTGCTAGAACTAGCTGCTGCCACTGGAACTGGACAAAATTTAACCAAATGTTTGTCTGAACCACAGTTGTGACAACGCTTCACCACCATACCTCGTTGTTCATTGCCTTCATATCTCTTATACTGCGTAAACGATGTGTTGCCTTCCCTCTTGGCAAACGGCGCTGACGATTTGTTAAATCCCTGACGACCAAACGCCACTTCTCTGGTCTCATTGGGTACAGGGACATTAGCCTTGACTTCTTTACCTATGAACTGATTCCCTGTTCCTGGATTACTTTTCCACTTTCCACTCTGGCTTTGGTTTACGGAACGTTGAGAAGGATAACTGTTTATATTTGGAAATGCAAACCCAATTCGATTGTTTACATGAATGTCTGCTAGGTCTGCCACTGCACTAGCTTGGAGACAGTCAGTTCCTTCCTTCGACAATACAAACTGTAGTGGACCTGGCGGTAAACATTCTTTCAGCTTATCCGCTACCAGCAAATCAAAGAGCGTATCATACTCTCTGTTCACGTTTCGACTTCTCACGTAATAGTTTAGCAAGTTCTTCAGTCTTGCCGTAAACATCGTATAAGTCTCTTCTGTTGTCTTCTTAGCATCCACAAATCTGGCTCTGTATTCTCTCGAAGTCAATTTAAATTCTTTTAATAAGTGCTGCTTGACTTTATCGTAATTGTCTAGATCATCGAATGACAATCTATTCAGAACAGTTCGAGCTTTCGGCGTCATCAATGGTAGTAATAATTTAACCCAAAACGGCTTTTCCACAGCAAAACTGCGAAACGCGTTCTCGACTGTTTCAAAATATAATGGCACCTCCATCATATCAGTTGGCATTTGAGGCAATACATGCTTCATTGCATCACCTATTTTCTTAATTTTTGACACCAAAGTTTCACTTTCTTGCTGTTTCCTTCTTTCTGCTTCCCGTTCTTCTTTCATTTGCGTTTCTTTCAATGTCAATTTTGATTTTTCCAGTTTCAGACGTTCTTGTCTTTCTGCCTCTGCCTTTTCCAAACTTTCTTTCTGAAATTTGAGTTCTTCTTGTCTTATCTGTTCCGCGCGTTCTAACTCTAACGTTCGCGCTTTTTCTTTTTCTTCTTCACGCATTCTCTTTGCTTCAATCTGTTGCTGACGAACCTCTTCATCACTTTTTCTAGCTTTTTCAAATTCAATCATCTGCTCCAATCTTCTTCTTTCAGCATCTTCCCTATCTCTTTTCAACTGTTCTAACTGAATCTCAAACTGATTCTTTTGCAATTCAAGTTCTGCCTTACGCACTTGTTCTGCTTTATCTTCTCTCTCTCTCTGCAAGCGCAATTCTACTTGCCTTGCAAGTTCCGCTTTCTCTTCTTTCTCTCTCTGCAGACGTAATTCTTCCTGTCTTAGCTCTTTCTCTTCTTGTCTTCGTCTATCCTCTTTTTCTTTCTCTTCTTGTCTTCGTTTATCTTCTCTTTCTTTCTCTTCTTGTCTACGTTTCTCCTCTCTATCTTTCTCTTCTTGTCTACGTTTCTCCTCTCTATCTTTCTCTTCCTGCCTAGTCATCATCATCCACTGCATCAACATCTCCATAGACATAGGCGCAGGAGGTTTTCCAATAGCCTTTTCTACGGCACCGCCAACTGCACCTTCTTCTTCGACTTCTTCTTTAACCCACACATCGGCGAGTTCCTGCATCATGTCACCACGTGACATACCTTCTAATTGTTCTTCTTTAAAACCGGCTTTCAACAAACGCTGTTTTAGCCTTTCCGTAGACATCTTCTTAATATCTGCTTGTCTTTCAGCACTTAGTTTCTCCATCTTACTTGTTTACTTTGGTGATTTCTCTTTTCAAAGAAGTCACGGTTTTTCTTGTTGTGTGAATCGATAAACAAACGGGATTTCTTTTATATTTGTTCGTGGAAAACAACGAAATTTTTTATACCGTTTCTCGTGTTCCACCGTCGTTGATATCGTAAACTCGTCACACAGCACACAACGCGTAGATTCTTCTAACACCGTCGTAGATTCTTTTATCACCGTCGTAGATTCTTCTATCCGCCGAAGGAGGTGATAACGTGAATTTTAATCCACCGTGAGTTTATATCCACCGTGAGTATTTATCCACCGTGAGTATTTATCCACCGTGAGTTCTTATCCACCGTGAGTTCTTATCCACCGTGAGTTCTTATCCACACCGACGCTGCCACCAATAATGTCAACCCAATCCTTCCGTTGACAATCCTTCTGATTAAATCCTTGTTCTCTCTCTATTTAACGCCTATTTAACGTTCACCTTTTGAACACTAATCCTACGTATAAGTATAACCTGAATTAATCAGCAACACAGTTTAATATCTTTTCAGTTTAATAAGAAACAAACAGACAGAACTCAATTCGATTACAACTCAACTAGTCAGCCACACTACTACAGCGAACACACTCGAATTCAAACTTCTCTAGTCAGCATAATTCTTCGCGCCTCTTGACACACCTGTCTTCTGTGCGCATAAGCGAAATCTTATAATATACATATAGCGCGCCGCTGCCGATATCGGCCGGCCGCGCGTGTCACTAAGACTAAACGTTATACATCTATCATATATACATATACACGTGAAACTAAAGTAAGCGCACTAAATATATACGCCAATATCTCGCACTGCAAGACTGTACACAAAACTCAGTTCACAGTGTGCCTGACCTCTCTGTATCTTGACCTGGAACCGATTTTGATCCTATCCGTTTTTTACTGAGCGTATGTGAATATGCTGGTTCCCTCGATTCCACTTTTTGGGCGCTGTAGAAATCTGAAGATTGAGATTACAATTAATGTTGGAATATTTACATTTTAGAATTTTAAACGTTGACTCGTGTCTAATAAGTATGACTGAAAGCTGTGAAGAATTCTTCTCGCTGCTCATCTTTTTGTGAATTCAGTTGGTGTTTTTAATTTTATTTTGAACTCCGGTGGAACCCCTGCCCGAAAGCTCGCGGAGTCCTATGGTTCCGCAGAGCCCCGGCTAAAAACCACTTACCTACTACATCTATAGATTAGCCTTGGAAATACCTGAGTTAATAGGTAGGTCATCGCTTTAGACTTCACGATGCAAATCAGGAAGAAAGCAGGTATGATCAAACACCTGCAGGGAATGTTTGCGCCCGTGTTTGACTCGACCAACCTTATACAGAGTATTATCAGACGAATGATTTACTTTTCTCTATTCACTGCCTATGCGGATCTGTATCAATCATAGGTGTAGGCTAACAAGCTACATGTAGCTACATGTACATCTGTGCTTCGTTTCTGAAACGGAGAGAGAGAGAGACAGAGAGACAGAGAGAGAGAGAGAGACAGAGAGACAGAGAGAGAGAGAGAGAGAGAGAGAGAGAGAGAGAGAGAGAGAGAGAGAGAGAGAGAGAGAGAGAGAGAGAGAGAGAGAAACAGACAGACAGACAGACAGACAGATAGACAGACAGACAGACAGACAGACACAGACACAGAGAAAGACAGACAGAGACAGAGACAGAGACAAAGAGAGATGACATGATCTATTATCGATTCCAGACAGCCAACATCGAGTTTTCTGTGCTGAGAGCGGCTCTGAATAGTTATTCTGCGAGAGGCGCTTTATAAATTTCTAGATACAATACAGTGCAATACAAGGTTTTCAGCGTACTGCGTGTTGCTAGTCCTGTGCTTCCAGACATCGTGCTTTTTAGTCAATACAAAATGTTTCACGAGAAGCGGTTTAAGAAGAAGTTTAATCATATGATAGGTTGAATCTTGTAATAGCCATGTTTGAGAGATTCTTGAAAGCGCCCTGTATTTGTCCAGAACTCCAGATCAACACAGAGCCGAGGTGATCTTGCTGCGTTAGTGAAAGAGCTGTTTGATTGTTATTATGCCTTAACTGAAAGTTTTTAACCACAGATACGTTTGCTATTTATAAATGCAATATTCGAATGTACACATTTGTGTCTATTTATATGGATCAGGTATGTTTTCTACCTTCTGGATATTGACTTGATTGCGGTTTGGCTGTGGCGCGCCATCGATTGTTGTTGCCTTGTACATTAGACACCGGTTGGATGAATGCAATCGACGCCAACAAGCAGGCAGTGATCCCACTGACTTCAAGAAGGAAGTCAGAAAACACCATCAGAGGTCTAACTGAGGTAGGTTTTCCCAGTGTTCATGCTGCGGAGTAGAGTTTACATATATATCAGGCTATGTAAATAGTGAAGATAACAAAAGGCGCGGGAACCTTACAATGCATGGACCTAGAAGACTCGCTTAAATTGAAAATATTTCGCCGGCCAAGGTTTAGTAAGCCAGACTTAAATAGACCGGAAAGGCAATTGGAAGTTTTAGGCTTATTATGTATACACGTAGACATATTGGAATGCATCAGTAATCTGGCTAATTAATTCACTGACAGGCGAATATTAGACAATCCTCCAACATAAAACATTTGTGCCTGCTATTTAGGCAAAGGTCGAGTCTCCGTCTTCAGCAGGTTAAGCACTTCAGTGTCTAAGTGCGATTTAGTAGCAGTTAAATTGCGCCTAAAACTTTGCATCTGCATTCTTTAACGTTATCTAAGTGTATGTTTTCCTGGATATTACTTAATCTGTCGTAACTAACATTGCATTCTATTATTTATTAGAGATAGCGGTCTACTACTATCTGGTATTTTAAAGGGTTTTGATTGTAGGGGCCTAAACGCGTCGATCGCTTCTGTAGGCTATAACCGTTTGAGGCTGACTCCGGCTAAGACGACATTCATACGGCTCGACGTTCACCAGGCCTGTGTCAAGATGGACGCTACTTAAGACGATAGCTACGACGTTTCCCTGTTAGGAAACACACCATGTCGTCCGGGACTTTGGAATGTTTTCGATGAAGAAAGGAGCGCGTCAACTCTCTCTGTCTCTTTGCTGGCCTTACTATTACTACATGCATCAGACCAGAGTTATATCAACAAATTTGTCGTTTGGAAGCGTCGTAACGTTTGCCCACTTCCTCTTTCTATCGCAGCTGAACCTTCTGTAATGCTTTACTTGCACAACTCCCAAATTTCCCGATAGTCCTTTGATTTGCACCGCACGTATTTTCGCCAACGTCTCAAATTCTGGCGTGTTTCGAAGAAAGGATCGGATGCAATATTCTCATGCCTAGACGAGCCTCACCCGTTGATGCGGTTCCAGATTACATGAGGCCAAGTGCTCTGTGTTCTTGTCTAGAGTCAACGAGTCGACGATCATTGCATTCTACCACATATATTAGGACCTGCTCGTGCTGCTCTCTCATGCGAAAATAGCGGGGCATCGTGCTTTCTAATTTACTGGAACCGTCCATCTGGAACTATATCTTTCCGTTAACACGTGTACCTTTCAGAGAGTGAGGAAGAATGAGAACTTAGGAAACGTTACAAATCGCATAAATTGCCATGTTTCAGCGAGTTTGTGAGGTTCTTGAAAGGGAATATATAAATATTCATATACATATATACATAAATATATACGTACATATAGTATATATACGTTCATGTATTTATAGGCATGCATACGTACATTGTGTAACCACTGCACATAGTTTCTCCCACAGCATGTCATCTACGTTCTTTCAGCTGCAAGTTTTGTGCCTCTTTGCAGAATGGAGCCCGCATCATCGTTTCCGACCAACGCGGATTCATCCGTTGGGTCAACATCGGCCGTTGCACCCCCGTCGTACGATAGCTATCCGAAGAAGATATCGTTTGGGTGGTGGGCCATGGAGATTCTGTTTGGCATTCTCTACGTAGTCTTCCATATTGTTTCATTTGCAGTTGCGTCCAGTGTATTAAAATACATGACTCTGTCTTTCGGCTTTTCGTGTGGGATACTGGTAAGCTATAGTTTCATTCACTCTGCTGTTTATTGAGAATAGTGCATTTAAAAATGTTAATGATAAATGCATTTTAAAATGTCAATGATATTCGTATACAATCCCTATTAATAAATTACGTTGACGAATTGGCATAATTCGAATTTCTTGGAGGTTCTTAATTTTGCAGTTCTTTACATCGAGTTCACTCGGATTCTCAATCGGTGTGAAGAAGTCAAAGTGTAAGGTAGGCAACTGATTTGTGACAACTTGAACGCTCAGCTCCAACAAATTTACTTGTGTTTTTGAGTCAAAACTGAGCAGGTTTGTGGACTTTTACACGTCACTTTTTCAGAACCGCTCGAACCGCTGTAGACATCATTCTGTCTGTCAGATCTATCACATGTGACTTAATATATGCCCAAAAAGTTTCCTACAATACAAAACAATTCCACTGAAACTTAGTAATAATGTTCCTTCTTAAAGTTCAGTGGTGCACACTTTAAAGGACAATACTATTGTTTGAAATCTTCGACTGGTTTAATCTTGTCAATTTAGCCGCCGAATAAACGAATTTGAATTTCAGAAAAGGAATATTTTATTTTATTATTATTATTTTGCGAAATTTAGTAGTTATTACACGAAACACTGCCTACTGGTATACCTGTACTTGGACTGTCTCTTAGGGGCCTGAGAAGGTTTTAGTATCCTCAGCCCGAGAAATTGCGACGTGGCGACGCAATTTATAATGCAGACCTTTGTAGAAAGATTTAATTATGTGAAATACATGAGCTTCTATAATATTATTTTGTTATTTACATTCAGATAGTGTATTACGTGGTGTTGTGTATCGCTCACTTCCTATTGAATGGCCTATTGGGAACAGGCACAGTATGTGACTATCCAGAAGTCTCAGCTGAGGTAGGAAGTATTTTGCGTCTGTGCATAACTTAAACAACTTAGCATAATTGCCCACTTACCATCACAAAATCCATCACAAAAAATTTAACCTAGATTGCACTGCATGCAACCGGCAGCTGGATAATACGCTACCAGTAAAGAGGGGATTGCAGAATGCTGGCGGGAATACTGTGAAGATTTGTATAATGATACACAGATGAAAGAGATCGAGCTAAGATTTGAATGGGAACCACCACCACTACAGTCAGAAGTGGCTTAAGCCATTGGCCAAATCGCAAGTGGTAGGAGTGCAGGCTCCGATA
Organism: Allolobophora icterica; assembly: GCA_963556255.1. Taxonomy (NCBI): domain Eukaryota; kingdom Metazoa; phylum Annelida; class Clitellata; order Crassiclitellata; family Lumbricidae; genus Allolobophora; species Allolobophora icterica. The sequence continues at coordinate 33,119,745 of OY744607.1, read as the reverse complement.
ACGTTCCGGCAGAGCTGTTTGAATCTGGGGGAGAGACAGAGCTTGAAAAAATGCATCAAATTTGCGTGGCACTATGGGAGACGGGGCAGTGGCCAGAGGATTGGACTAATTCTACCTTTGTCACTATCCCCAAGAAGGGAGCCTCAGGCAATGTACTAACTACAGAACAATCGCTCTGGATCACATGCCAGCTAAATCATATTAAAAATAATTTAGGAAATGATAAGGAAGAAAACGGATATAGAAATTGCTGAAGAACAAGCTGCATGGTTTCCGTCAGGGAAGAGGAACAAGAGATCAGATCACAAATTTGAGGATCATTATGCAAAAAGTGAAGGAACATCAGCAACCTCTCTGGATGTGCTTTCTGGATTTTAGGAAGGCATTCGACTCGGTATCGCATGAAAGACTTTGGATAACCATGCTGGACATGGGATATCCAGGACACATAGTCATCCTGTTGATAAACCTTTACAACAAACAAAGGGCTAGGATAGAAGTGGCGGGGTACTATCCAACAAGTTTAGAGTCCGACGTGGTGTAAGGCGAGGATGTTTGCTTTCACCATATTTATTCAACATCTTAGCGGAATTGGTGATGAGAGAGACCTTGGATGTTTGTGTTATGGAGTTAAGATCGGAGGACGGAGAGTAGCAAATCTGCGAAATGCCGATGACATCATTTTGATAGCATGATAAGAGAATAAGTTGCAAGAACTGATGGATCTACTATAGACAGCGCTAGCAAGAAATACGGAACGTTGATTAATGCGGACAAAACACAAGTCAAAACGACAGATAAAACAATTTGCCGTATCAGCATTAATAAACCGCTTCCTTGAGCAGGTTGATACACATGCTTACCTAGGGTCACTAGTTACTGCGAATGGTGACTGTGAAAAGGAGATCCGATCGCGTCTGGCAAAGGGTTAGGCTACAGCGTCGCAACTGGACTCAAAAAGATTTGATAAAATCATGGTATAACAATGACCACAAAATTACGGCTCTTGAGGACATTGGCATGGCCAGTTGTTACGTATGGATGTGAGAGTTAGACTTTGAGGAAGACTGAAGAGACAAGAATAAATGCCTTTGAGATTAAGTGTCTGAGACTTGTCCTACGAGTACCGTGGACTGCTAAAAGACAAATGGATACTTAAAACTGCTGATTGGAGAGAAATCTTCTCAAATCTGTAAAGGAAATGAAACTGGCATACTACGACCACATCATGAGGAAACAAGAGAGATGTTTGGAGAAGGAGATCATCCAGGGCACAATGCCAGGCTCTCGTCCCGGTGTAAGACCAAAAATGAATTGGATGGATAACATCAGAACATGGACTCAACTCTCAGTTGAACAACTGTTAAGAAAGGTTGGGAACAGACAACAATGGAGAAGGATTGTGCATGAAGCGGTCAACCCTGGCTTCGAGGATAGCTGAGAACAGAACCAGCTCATTCTTAATTTCGACATCTAAAACTTGTTCTTGTTCATGGTCATGAAGGAAATCGACGCATTATCGTAACTAAATCGAGTTTTACCGTTTGGTTGATTTAAATTATTTCAGTATAATATTATTAACTTTTGGTTGATTTGAATTATTTCAATACTTAACATGTAGTTTTCACGCCGTCTACTAATGGTAGACGTATAGGATAAGACTGATGTACGATTCAGGTACAATTACCACGGAAAATATGGAACATGTGTGTTAAATAAGTAACGAATAAGCAAAAGTTGCAGAAATTAATCCTAACGTCGGCCTATAAACTTACGGCGCAATTATTTGTCGCACGAAGCCGCCGTCACTTTGTTTATTCTTTCATTATGACGCGTCTGGACTACTGCAATTCAGTCTTGGTAGGCCTTCGACGTTTTCACATTTGTCAGCTTCAGTCCATCCTTAATTGCGCTGCCCGGGTAGTGGCCAATCTTGCGAGATTCTCGCACATTAATCAGCTTACATGCGCGACAGCTTACATTGGCTCCTAATTGCGACATGCACAGATTTGTAACTAATGAAGGAAATAGAAGCGTGCGCTTTGACCTGCATCTCCACATCCCGTATCATATCTTAACAGGCTGATTAAGCTGTATGTGAATCTGCACAGACTACCGTGTGTTAATTGCGTCTACTTCCGATGAACTAACTTACTTATTTACTCTATGTCTATGACATCATCGTTAGTAAGCTTCATGATTATGCCTCTTTACGTCATCGTATTAACAGATTTCTGGACAATTATTTTGCAATCCATCGATCCAACTATAATAACTATATTATATGAAAGAGAAGGAAAACGCGGCGTATACGCCTTGTTAGGTGCCAAAACTGTCGACATACTGCTGCCCTTCTGCACTTTTTACCTGTGTGAAAAGACATTTTCAGGAATTAGGCTACACAAATCAAAACAAAACACAGTCAGTTGAAAACGACTTACAAGTGCACTTGTCAACCGCCGTTCAAGCTCGTTTTGACACAATTTTACATTCTTTGCAAAGTCAACAGTACTATTAGCCATGGTTTTCATTCTAGTTTATGGTCTGCTTTTAATTAATTTGTCCCGGTTATCTTTTTTTCAAAAATAACGGCTGACAATTCCTGATTATCAGTATTGACGTCGACATAATGACATTATTTTATCATTACTAAACAGTTATTGGCACAAAACATTGTGGCTAAATGGATAAATAAACGAGACTTTATATAAAAATTCATCTATTCACATTGTAGCCTACTATGGCTCGGAATGCAGCGTAACGCGCTCTCGTGCAAGACTTGTTTTGTTAAAGCGCGCTATAAATGTTTTGTTGTATTGTATTGTATTGTATTAGCGTATATACGAAATCTATATATATATATATATGTATATATATATATATATATAATACCATAAATGCAAAGTGCCCTCTGGTGAATTATTCTTAGGAAGGGTATCGTGGTTGAAAAAGGTTGGGAAGCACCAAGCAAGGCGGAGACTGTGATCTCTGGGAAGGCACAATAATAAACTATTGATTGGAATTGTTTAAAAAGTGGAAGCTTAGGTAAGGTCCCCAGTCCAAAAAGTGGGGTACTGCTCCCACAAATTACGCCTAAACACACACATACATACATACATACATACATACATACATACATACGGAGAACATCAAACAAGGTTTAGTTTCGTACTTCTAGATTGTGAAAGGGATCTCAGTGGTGGAGTCTGCCGTTTTTATTTTTGTTGTCGTTAAAGCCGTTCTACTTATCCGGATACGTTGCTGTTCTGGGTCATACCAACCGGTAAGTAAGCCAAATTTGGCTTTTAAAACATTATGAAGCCTGCGTTGTTCTTTCTATGGAATCTAATCTGATCTCAGCCGAAACTATCAGAAATCGTAGCTTCACTGATCTTATTTTATCCAGTGAGAAGAGAACACTGAGCCAACGAAACGACACTGAGATGCGACTGCAGTTACTCGTGAATACTCGGCGCTCGTGAATAAGCTGGTGCTTTGCGCTTGATTGTAGAGTAGAGCTTTAGAAGTTTGGAGCTTACGATTACGGTTATTCAGATATTCACCTAGACTAGAGATAACTGTTCGCATCAGCGCCGTTAGCAGGAAAATATGCTTACGTAGCAATATGTGCATGTATGCATGCATGCATGTATTAATGCATGCATGCATGCTTTTATGCATGAATGCATCTATATAAGTATGTATGTGTGTATATATATGCATGTCTTACATATATATATATATATATATATATATATATATATATATATATATATATATATATATATATACGTTTGTGCATACTCACATATGAGCATATATGCGTGTATGTCTGCTTGCATATATTTCTGCACGTAAATATGTTTGCATATACGTGCATGTATGTATGCAAATGTATCTTTATGTATGCACATATGCATGCATATATGCATATAAGAATGTTTGTATTTGTGTGTGCATGTTGTGGCGGGCTGCTAGTTAATGATTCTTGCTAATGAAGGAATGCAAACCCGAAGTTCTTTAATAATTGGATTTAATCTAGTGAAAATGCGATATACCATACAGACGAAAGAAGAATAGTTCGAACGATACAGAAGGCCAAAGCACCACGCTATATATACGATCATTCGTCAGTGTATGCTCGACATCACGCGACAGGAACACAGTCGACAGCAGCAGACGTAGGCACGCCAAGAAGTACTAGGACCTAACGAACTCTGCCACACGGAGTAGAACTACGACTTAGCTTAACAAAAGCCTTCCTTTAAAGGAGACAGCAACCAACAGACTCATGTCAACACTCAAGGTCGACTAGCTAATCAAACGAAATGTCTTAAGTAAACCGTAAAAGATCTGTCAATGAGCTCAGTTAAACTAACATTGCCGTTCGACAGAGAAACGGAATGAGCTCACGAATACTGACGGCAGTCTTATTTATAGACAATGCCACTCCTTCTATTACCTAAAACTCCCGCCAACGTATACGGACCTAGTCTACCACCTGTCTCTGCCTAGGAGGACATGTGCCTACATGCAACAATGTACATATATACATAAATACATACATATGTACAATGTACATACATACTCATATAGATGGAAGATTCGCTACTGGCTCCTCTCGCGCACACGTAGAACCCAACAAGCAGGGTCCCATCCAGGATTGACCGACACGTCGTGTCATGCTATTTTATGTTATTCTGAGATATTAATGCTAGGCTATATTATGAGACGAAAATTCTTGTACGAGCATTAACAATGACAGTGAGACAGAAACGACGATATATGGTGAAAATCTTTTCAGTTGGTGTTCACAGGAGATTTTGGCTACCAGTTGGACGATCATACAGAGTGCCGGCTTTAGGTCTAGGGCTCTAGGCGATATAGGCGGCTGCCTATGGCGGCATTTTTCAAGGGGCGGCAAATTCTGTTTTCTTAAAATAAACTATTAAATATAAAAAAACTCTTAACGCTTTTTTAAACTTGCAGTCTTGTCAATTGAAGAAAATTAAGAACTTGTGTTTAAGTACTTATGATAAATAAATGATTGATCAGCATATTTGAGTAAGGGGCGGCATTTTTGTGCTTGCCTTATATAGGACAAGACTGTCTAAGGCCGCTACTGGTCTTGCACGGAGCCTGACAGAGGGCAGAGCAAATCTACCATGTTCAGGGCAATCCGAGCAAGGTAAGAGTTCCGTGTTTCTATTCAAGTTTAGATACTTTAAGGTTCAGCTGTGTTCAAGAAGCAGTTTTCCAGCGATATAACTTATAAGAACTTACTTTAACTATAAGCTTTTCAGCATTTTCACGTATTTAAATGATGTCAGTAAAATCGGTTCAGAACATTTTCTGTTGTTCTTTTCAGATTGAAATTCTAACTGTGGGGGGAACAACTGGCGCATTTAACGGATTTATAATAGTATCAATGTAATAATACTATCAAACTCGGCTATTGGGATTATTTCGATTTGCTTATTTTAATATTTAATAATGATGAACATTATCCAACTTCATTGTAGAGTGAAGAGAATGAATTTTGCTTGTAGAGTTCTATTTAGCATGATTAATAGCAAGTAGGCCTACATATGACCCTGTTAATCAGTGACATACCGATTAAAAATAATGAGAGCGACGATGATGGTGATCACACTAATGATAATGTTCGGTCTTTTGAATCTTGAGGGCTTCCTCAGATAAAATAATAATGGGCAAAAAACAATGGGTATAAAAAGTGGGGGTACGGTACCCTCCAGTCCAAAAAGTTCGGGTACCCCTCGCGTCCCCGTTAATTGTGTCTATGTCCCAGCTCAGCAGTAATCCGCTGCTTCCTGTGATGACATATAAGTCAGCCTGCACTCGATTGGACAGCTACCGTGGTGACCTTTCCGAGTACAGTGGGTGGTGTTGAGCCTTGGTAAAACCTGAATTTGTTTCTTTTTTCCTTTATCTATTGCTTAGGCTGAAGTTTCTTTAAATCTTTCTCGTCAAGATTATTGACATTTGCTCCGGAGTCAGCCATAAACTGTCTGAGAGATGTGTCAACTCGTTTCACAGAAAAGCAATTAGGATCGATGTAATGTAATAGGCCTACAATCGATGCATTTATTATTTATACAGTATCACGCTAAGAAGACTTCCAATGATCCAGTTTCAGATGACAACTCCAAACATTTCAATTACTATAACGTTTGCATCCAGACGCTATCTAACGCCTCTTTTAAGTACTTCATCAAATCGCAGCATATATTAATTAGTCCAAGTGTTGCTAAAGCTCGTAAAGAGCTACGTTCATTTGTGAGCAAATAATGTTCAGAGAAATAGAAATAGAAATTTATGCCTTTTAATCGCAGATGGGAGAACTAACACAATTAGGCTAATTATTATAATGCTAGAGTAGTAGGCCTACAATGATACAGACATTGAGAAGGACGCATATGAAATAATCTCACTTTCTCTGTCTCTGTCTATCTCTCTGTCTGTCTGTCTCTCAAATGCGTCTGATTATCAAGTATTGACTTCTAGCACGCTTATCTAATACTATTCATTCATTCTTTGTTTCCATGTCTATCTCTGTCTGTCTATCTCCATCTCAGTCTGTATGTATGTCTGTGTGTCTGTATGTCTGTCTGTATGTATATCTGTCTCGCTCTCCGTGTATAAAATATACACGTAAGGCGCTAAGACACTTGTAACCGTGGTCACTGGTCCATTTAGTAAGGCTATATGAGACGGTCTGGCAGTTCGTTTAGTACAGTTAGATAGAGAAGAGTAAGGGGAGAGGGAGAAACTTGGAGGAACAAGGACTTTCCCCAGAAGGCACATGTTTTTCCCAAACTAGGGCGCAGATGTTCTACACGTAATAGGTTAAGATCGACCAACCGAGATGCGAATGGCAGAATATGATTTAATGTACTGTCAGCTATATGACTGCTGACTGGTGAAAATCATCATGCGGACTATTTTTATACACTGTTTTCATGATTCGCTGAGAATTTTGTTTAGCTTCCGGAGTAGGACTAAATCAAAGTAGTTTAACAGTCACTGGACATGAATTGACTTCAGTGAATGGCTTTTGAAAAGAATAGTTTTCACACAACAGTGGTTCTCCGATCCATGAATTTTATAAACTTTCTACTGCTAGGAACGTGGCTTTTAATAACAAAGACTCAAAAGAAAATCGCGAAGAAGAAGAAGAAAGTTAAGAAGGAAGAGAAGAAAAAGAAAGTTAAGAAGGAGGAGAAGAAGAAGAAAGAGAAGAAGAAAAATAGGAGAAAAGAAGAGCTAGCCGATGTAGGCTGCCATACAGTAAACTGCTATTAAGTGTTTGTGACTTTAGGTGGAAGTCCTCTCCTCTACTGCATGATCTTCCCATGATCTCATCATCAGTGTAGGCACTCGTTTTATGGCGACTTGGCTATAGGGACATAAGTGGAGCCAAAATTTCGAAAAAACTTTCTGCCTTATGGAGAATTGAACCTCCGACTTACCTCTCTTACCATTAGACTATCACGTGCGTCCCTGCAGTTTGAAGATTCTTCTTAAATCTTAGTTCCTAGACCTGCAGTATCTCCGCTTCTTCTTCATCATCCACTGCTCTACATAGTTTTGAATCATCTGCAACCTTAGAAATTTTTGATAATTTAAATCCCATCATCTATGTCATTAATAAAAACTACGAACAGCAGTGGCCCAAGCACTGATCCTTGTGGCACTCCACCTAGCACTGTCGTCCATCTAGAATGCTTGTCACCTATGCCCACCTGTTGTCTTCTACCTGATAACCAGCTTTGAATCCATGTTAGTACCTGCCCTCTCATCACACCTGCTCGCAACTTTTTGGCCAACAATGTCAACTTCACTTTTTCTTCTTACCGTTATCTTCACTGCTTCTTACCACCTACTTTAACTGTTATTGTACTTCTATTTATAAATAACTTAACTGTGGTAGGTAGTGAGTGCCTCGGTCTTGGACCATTTCGTCTCGGTCTCGGCCTTGGTCTTGGACCATGCAGTCTTGGTCTCGGTCTTGGTCTTGGATCATGCGGTCTTAGTCTCGGTCTTGGTCTTGGATTTTTTGTCTTGCGCACATCCCTGGAGCGTGGCTGTCATTTCACACGAACACAGTCCGAACACTTTTTCAATATGTCTTCTTTCAATTCAACGCACAGACCTATCTTGTACGCTATGCTCAACACTGTTCAAAATCTCTGATACATAACACTGCTGTCAATCAAATGTCCAAACATGAATGCTAAATGCTAATTAAAACTAATAAACAAAGTAGGCCGTCTCAACGAAATGTCGCTGCTCTCAAAACGCGTTGACAAATAGTGTATACAGACACCGTATACTGAGCTATGGGTCCAATACAGGTAAGCTGACGGCCGGCTACCTAAAAAGAAAACCCAAGTAGAGGTGTGATTTATGTAGGTTTTCCCAGTGGCCACGCAGCGGAGTTGGGCATGCCTATATGTATGAGGCTATTTATATATATAGTGCAGTTTACAAAGGCGCTAGAACCTTTCAATGCATGGACCTAACAGTCTCGCTTGAACTGGAATATTTCGCTGGCCTAGCTTTAGTGAGGCAGACTTAAATAGACCAGAAAGGCAATAGGAAGTTTTTTGGCTTATTATGTATACACGCAGGCCGATTGGTATGCATTAGTAATCTGGTTCATTAACTCACTGACACAAGTCTTGCAGGCGAATAGTAAATAGCTTTGCAACGAAACACAGTTTGTGCCTGCTGTTCAGGCAAAAGTCTCCATTTCAGCAGGTAAAACACTCTGTAAGTGCGATTTTAGTAGCAGACAAATTACGTCTAAAATCTTCGTTTTCAACTTCATTCTTTAACAATATGGGTGTTGTTTTCCTGAATTTTATTTAATCCGCCGTAACTAACATTGCATTGTGTTGTTCATTAGAGGTAGCCGTCTACAGCTAACTGGACTTTCAAACGCTTCCCACGCTCGCTAGAAACGGTCTTATGAAATAGTATATCTTGTTAGATCGTTCGTGTAAAGTCGTTTTAGGTTGATTCAGGTTGCGACGAAGTTCACATGTCTGGGCATAGAGCAGGCGTGGGCTAAGATCGACACGGAGACCGTGGCGATGGTATTTCCAAGTTATCAACACAGCCTATCGTCCGGGACCTTGGATGCTTTTCGACGAAGAACAAGGAGGCACCTTCGGATCGGAGTCTTACGATGATATTTATGGTTTGACAACGCTGCAACAGTTGCCACTCCATTCCGATACACTGAACCTACTGTAATGCTGTCCTTGCATGCCCCAAACTTTCCGACACGAAAGTTTTAGTCCATCCTGATGTGCACAGCCCGTATCGTCGCCAACGTCTCATGAAAATCCTCGCATGTTTCTAGCTAGGCCTATTATATGCGAGACACGCTGCACTGGCGCCTTGTCGAAGGCAAAATCACATTCAAGATTATCATTATGATATGAGTCTTGCTTGTTGGTGCTACTCCGGAAGACATCAACAGCTCTGTGTTCCTGTCTAAGGGTCAGGCGGATCGGCGATCACTGCATTCTGCCACTTGTGAGGACCTGCTCGTGCTGCGCTTCCATACGAAAACGACGGCGCATCGTGCTTTCTCGTGTAGGCCTATAGGTCCGTCCTTCTGGAACAATCTTTCCGTGTGAAAAACGTATCATTCAGATATATATATTTATATATAGCGAAAGAGACCGCTCAATAAACATTCAAAAGCACAATAAATTGCATTTACACGTATGTGCCTGCATACATACGTATATACGTACATACATACATACATACATAGTTATTACATACATACATAGTATGTATGTATGTAATAACTATGTATGTATGTATGTATGTATTACATACATACTTACATACATACATACATACATACATTACATACATACATACATACATACATACACACACACATACATACATACATACATACATACATACATACACACACATACATACATACATACATACATACATACACACACACACATACATACATACATACATACATGCATACATACTTACATACATACATACATACATACATACATACATACATACATACATACATACATACATACATACATACATACATACATACATACATACATACATACATACATACATACATACATACATACATACATACATACATACATACATACATACATACATACATACATACATACATACTTACATAGTACATACATGCACTGATCATGTGTGTGTGTGCGTGCGTGCGTTCCTAGACGTATACAACCGTACACATAAACGCACATATAGCTTCATCCATGACATGTTATCTACGTTCTTTCACCTACAAGTTTTGTATCTTATTTGCAGAATGAGGCCCGTAGCATCATACCCGATCAAAGCGGGTTCATCCGTTGGATCAACATCGATGGTCTACGTTCCCATGGCCGTTGCACCCCCATCGTACGATCACTATCCGAAGAGGATGTCGATTGGCTTGGGGACCATGCAGATTCTGTTTGGCGTTCTCTGCATAGTCTTCAGTAGTGTTTCATTGGTTGCGCTCAGTTTTGGATTAGATCGCGTAATCATTCTGGGTTTCGGCTTCGGCTTTTCGTGTGGGGTACTGGTAAGCCAACTTAATTCATTCTGCTGTTTATTTAAAGTAATGCATTTTAATGTGTTAACGATACGTCTACAATTGTTATTGAGAAATTACGTTAACGAGCTGGCTGATTCAGAATTTCTTCATGGTTTTTCGTTTTGCAGTTCATCGCATCGGGTTCACTTGGAGTGACAGCTGGAGTGAAGAAGACAAAGTGTCAGGTAGGAAACTGAATGATGATAACTTGAATCCTTAGCTCCAACAAATTTACTTGTGTTTTACGTCAAACTGGTATTGGTATGTACAGTTGTACACATATGGCCTTATCCTGTCTTCTCACAGCATCTGTAAACGTAGATCTGCTGACAGATCTAATAGATGTGACTTAACATATGCCCGAAAAGTTTCTTACAATACAAAACAATTCAACTGAAATCTATGAATGGTGTTCCTTTTTATAAAACATTCTTGACAATTCAGTGTAAGTTGCTGTGATTTACTCTAATTAAGGAACAAATGGAAGCAACTATCTGAACAACTAGATGGCAGGTATTGCTTTGTCCTGCATGCCTGATATTGTTGAATATTAATGGACTGATGGTGACGAAAGATGTATGATTAGTTAGGTGTTGTCACTACTATACCGTATTATATTGTATAATTTTCGTCAGTTATTGAAAAAATGTGTATCATGGCGGTCGCTAGAGCTCCAGGAGTTGACAGCACAAGGTGACAAGGTGATTGAAAAATTACATTAAATATGTTACCAAGTTACTGTAATATTGCTGATTGCAATACTTTATTTCATTATTACTATTATTTTGCAGAATTCAGTCATTCTTACACGAAATATAGCGTACTGGTGCTGAGACACTTAATAATAATTTTTTTCTTTATTAATTCAAACCGACAAACGCAGTAAGATTACATTGAGACATGACAGTACAATTATCAATATCTTAACCAGAGCCGTAGCAACAAAGAACGTGGCCCCCTCCGAACATATGTCCGGGGCCCCTTACAATGCGGAAACTGGAATGTGCGGTCCCCTCCGGACATAAGTCCGGGGCCCCTTACAATGCGGAAACTGGAATGTGCGGTCCCCTCCGAACATACGTCCGGGGCCCCTTACAATGCGGAAACTGGAATGCGGTAATATACAATATACAGGGTTCATATCATGTGATGTATCAAAACAGTATCATAATTACTTCACGCCGTTGACGTTTTTTGCCACTTTTAGGGGCCCCCTTCCTTGCGGGGCCCCCTCCGGTCGGAGGGTACGGAGGGCGGTCGCTACGCCTCTGATCTTAACAAACGTTATGGCAGCCATGCAAGGCGCCCGCCCGAGGGGGTTTGCGGAAATCGAACCGCGTACTGCTGCTGTTCTGCTGCTCTCCTGGCCATGAGTGTTACTGTGAGGGAAAACAACGCCTTTCTCTCGGGGTGTATCTCGTACTTCCGGGACCAGCCGAGTGGTATGAAGGCCCGGGACGTGAGCGCGTAGATAAGGCCTCCGGGGTCGTCGAAGGACTTGCGAGTTTTACTTACAAACTATCGACTCAACAATTAACAAGACCGAATAACGATTTGAAGACGTTTTCTTATCACAACGAAAGATCACGAATAACTCAATATTTCCATATGATTGTGAAACAAAATACTTCTCGTGTCAGAAGAATAATCCGCGTATTTTTACAGAACATCACTTACACAATTCACATTCGCATCACTCGATCAATAATCGCAAGAAAGATCTAAAACTATCTCCACGACGGCCAATGCCTTGTTACTATCCCTAAATTTTACTCCGAGATGCCCCACCGTCGGACAAGAGCTTCGCTACTCTATCTTTTCGTTCGGTTCCTCCCCTTTGGTTGCCTCAACGGAGAGCAATAGCTCCGCTACTAGGGTTTGTAACGCATCTCTTAGGGCAGAAAAAGGCCCCTTTTATACTATTTCTGAGGTCTCACGGAGGCATGATGCCTCACTGATGCATGAGGCCCCAGCGGGGTGTCAGACCCCGGGTACTAAGCCTCACTGAGGCACAGGTCCCCAGTGGGGCATCAGACCCCGACCCTCACGGAGGCACAAGTCCTCAAAGCACCCATTAACCTCTTCATGGTCTCTGTACTCAGTTACCCTTACTCCAACTTCTATGGCGCCTAATAAATGTAGCCCGCTCCACCCATGCTCGCTACATTACCATTACTCTATCCCCTCTCTCTATCCCTCCCCACTTGTGCTGACTCTTTGGGGACTGAGGCATTTTATGTGTCCTCAGCCCGCTATTAGTAATGCAAGACAATGTAGAGAAAGCATTAATTGTGTAAATATATGAGCTTTAATTCATATTGTTTTTGTTATTTAAATTCAGATAGTGGCATACATGGTGATGTGCATCCTGTCATCTGTGTTCACATTCTTCCTATTGATATTGGGAATATTCGTAGCATGTGGAACAGCCTACCACTCTTATTATTACTATTCAAGAAGCGCGGAGGTAAAAGTCAAGTATTTTAGCGTCTGTGCATAAATTAGACAACTTTCATAAACACAATTGCGTACTTACCTGGTCATTTTATAACTTAGACATCTAGACCTTTATTATGGTTATGAGAAAAACCGACGAACTATCTTAGCTAAATTGAGTTAATAGGCCTGCCATCGGACCAGCTTTTGGTTGTTTTCAATATTAATATGGAGTTTTCACGCTATCCACTTTGAAAAAATGGTACATAAGACTGATGTAGTATGATTCAAGGATAATTACCACAGAAAATGCTAAAGAATTTGTGAAAAATAAGAAACGAAAAAGCGTAAGTTGAAGATAACGGTTGGACTGCACAGAAGGGCAACAAAAATTATTCTCAACGTAGGTAGCCTATGTATGGAGAACCTTAAGTTTCAGTTTCAGTTCCATTCTGTTAGGTTGTGACACTTGTGGCGATGCAGTCGTGTTTGGCCATTTCGGCCGTCATTGAAGCCGTTCTTTTTATCTGGGGATCCGTTCTGTGTTGCAAGTCCGGAGCATGTTGCTGTTCCGGGTCATACCAACCGGTGAGTAAGCCAAATTTGGCTTTGCGAACATCATTGAGCTGCTGCATATATTCTAGGATCGCAGATAGCAACTTAAGACTATAGTTAATTAAGTACAGTTCGTTCGACTGTAGGTCATGTAAACTGAGTGGACGTTTTCTTCGCTTCTGTTAAACTATGAAATTCGATACATTCTGATCTTTACTGTTCAGTCAAATTGTGATTCAATTTGATTCGAAACAATTGAAATTGTAGTTCTAATTAATCTTATTTCACCCAATGAGAACAGAACATTGAGCAAACGCAACGAGACCGAGATGCAATCGTTGTAATATTCAAAATGACAGCAATTACTCAGATAATCATATTCACCTATAGAGATACATTTTCTAAAGAACGCGGGTAGCAGGGAAAATGTGCGTATGTATGCATGTATGTACTCATCGATGCATGAATGTATGCGTGAATGCCTGTAAGCGTGCACGTTTGTATGCACAAATGTATGTATGTACGTATCCATGTTCGTACGTATGCATGTGTTCGTATGTATGTATGAATGTCTACATGTATGTATGTATGGATGTATGCACTATGCATGCATGAATATACGTCTGCATGTATATATATATACGCATACACACATTTCTGCATGCGTGTAAAAATGTGTTTTTTTAATAATTAATTTTATGTATTCATGAATTAATAATACATACATGCATGCATAGTCGCATACATGGAAGACTCACTACTGACTGCTCTCGCGCACACGTAGAACTCAACTACCATGTTAGAACTGTTCTTGTATGAACATAACTCTTGAATGTAAAGGAAACTACGAAATAAGGTCAAAAATTTTATCTTTTCAGTTGGTGTTTACACATGATTTTGGCCACCAGTTGGACAATGATGAGCATGAGATTGAGCAAAATATATACCATGTTCCGAGCAAGGTAAGAGTTCCGTGTTCCTATACAAGTTTGGATGCTTTACGACTCAGCAATTAACCAATATAATATCCGATGTCCGTCTGTCTGTCTGTCGCGTAACCTCCATGCCTGAAGAAGGAACCTCCATCCCTCCCTTCCACACTCGCTCGCTCACTCACTCACTGTACTTTAACAGTGCCTTCCATGCCTGACGCCAGCCAACTCTCAAGCATATTAAAGTTTCTAAACTAAATTTACATACCTAGTGTTCAATAAAGATCTTTAGGGACATAATTTAACTAAAGCCAGTAAAATCAATTCAGAAATGTTGTTGTTCTTTTCAGATTTAAAATTCTAACTACGGAAGAACTACTGCCGCATAGGGCCTATAACTGATTTATAATAGTGGCGGTGTAATCATATTATCAAACTCGGGTTTGAGATTGTTTTGAATTGCTGTTTTTAAGATTTTACACTGATGAACATTATCCAATTTATTTGTACACCAGTAGTGTAGATATTGTCAATATTGAATTATGCTTGTGCAATGCAAGTACATTTCACGCCCTCAGTCACTCACTTTTTGATAAAATAGAGCATTGTGTTGTACGAGAAATGCCTGTTGAATGGCTTCACTTGCAGACTATACTTAGAAATAGAAAGCACTGAGCTTTATACAAAGGGCGCATTTCGCATGAATTTAATATGATCGATGGAGTGCCACAAGTGTCTGTGTTAGACCCTTCACTGTTCTTAATATATGTAAATGATATTTGTAACGCTTCTTCCTTACTTATCGTGTTTCTTTATAAAAATAATGTATTCATATAAGATAAATCTGTTGACATGGCATGGACATGCTAGGTAGCAGGTTAATATAGAATTAAGAATGGTAGCGGAATGGTTTACAGATAACAGTCGTGTAATCTTTCAAAGAAAGATTTTATGTTGTTTCACTCTCATAGATAGACTATTATAATTTGTAATTTGAACATTACAATTGATAAGGAAGGTGTAAATCGTGTATCTTTAAAGAATTTGTTTGAAGTTTACATTGATCAACATTTGACATGGAATGAGCACATGAATGTTATATCCTAAACATTACCAAAAGTATTGGAATAAGTTCACATCTTCGCCATTTTATACACCGAAATAGTCTTCTATATCTATATAATTCCTTAATTTAGGCATATACTCAAATATTTCGTACAATACAAAATGGTTTTCTGTCTATCCTTCTTGCTTAACTAGTCTAAAACATCGCAGCAACGCATCGTTCGCAGTATTTGGAACTACACGTCAGAGTAAGAATACTCGACCAACTTTTGGTATTCATGGAATATAGTGCCCTTTCGAATGTATTTAAACCAATTACAAGTTGGGTTATTTATGCATAAACTCAAAAATAATCTCTTGCCTGTAAATTTTTACCATTATTTCTGTAAAAATTATGAGGTACACAACCAAGACAAATTCTTGTAAATTCACAACTCGGACTATACCAATAGGCAGTTGTAGTCTATGGATCGCCAGTGTGGAATTTCCTACCTACTCGGGTTCATTGATCTGACT
Source organism: Allolobophora icterica (assembly GCA_963556255.1). NCBI lineage: Eukaryota > Metazoa > Annelida > Clitellata > Crassiclitellata > Lumbricidae > Allolobophora > Allolobophora icterica. Next base: position 33,103,599 of record OY744607.1, on the reverse strand, counting down.
GAAACTGATCTGCGTGAACGAGTTCTTCGGTTGCTGGACTATATAGGATTTAGGAACTCTGTCCCTCTATAGATCTGTCCATTCTGCTCAGTCGCTTGCTATTTCGTTCTGGACTTGACTTAATCTTTTCAAATAGCTTATCCACTGTAGACTGCCTCTCTGTCCTACGAACTGATCTGCTGAATATTTGACCTGACTTGGCTTAGGTGCGCCATCCGTTGATACCTTGTGCATTAGACACCGGCGCGATAGAAGTTCCTATTTACAATTACAATCAGTGGCGGCCCTACAATGATTCGCGGTAGGTCTACACCAAGGCAAATTGACCTGCCTGTTTTACTCTTGGCCTTCCGTATCACCTGCCTATTTTACTCTTGGCCTTCCGTATCACCTGCCTATTTTACTCTTGGCCTTCCGTATCACCTGCCTATTTTACTCTTGACCTTTGGAATTTTTACTATCTTTTTTACATCTAAAACATCAGCATCTGTTCCACAACATCAGTTCTGCAATAATTAGATCTAAACGACTTTTTAACGTTTTATCTAGTATGTCAATAGAAGTCTATGTTGTAAATATTAAAATTGAAATGCCTAATGGCTGAACAACGCTTGTCTGATCTAGCTGTCGTGTCCATCACAAGGACAGAGCGAAGAAGATGAACCTTGACGCCGTTGTAGACAGATTTGTAAAAAATATCCCAACTGCAGAATTTAATTGATCCAAGCGGTATGTCCAACGTTCACACTTGACGTGAAGCGGACATGTTACAGACAGGGTCTGGTTGACTGTTTCTGTAATGTGCGTCCTATTAGCATAGGCCTACATGTTCATGATGTTCTGAATAGCTAATGAGTAGGCCTACTTCCAATTTTTCCAAATCTTTCAAGATTAGTAAAGTAACTAAAGTTTTAACGTTTTAATTGCTGATTTGTTTCAAATTTGAATATGTTACGACAATTTGGCTATCAGCCTTCAATTATAATTTTCTTCGCTTTATATATCTAAGAGACTAAGTCATAATATGCTGCTTATGATGAGGTTATGCTGCTTGATGCGTCAAACTCAAACATGAATTTCTTCGACCTGCTGAATAACTCCCATGACCTTCACGCGACCTGCCGAAATCGTATAGCTGGCGCCGCCACTGATTACAATAGCATACTGGAATTAAAGTTGACTTGTCGCTCAGCATCATTGTTAAAACACGGCACATTGTGACTGAAACTTAATTAGAGATCTGAGTCCACGTGTTATTTAATTCTATTCTAATTAATTCTAATTGAGGTAAGCTTATACTTCCGTCACTATTGTCACCAATAAGTAGCTTTAGAAACTGCCTATAATGATGATTGTAGGAGATGGTAGATAAAGAATCGGATGGTGCTGAGGATGACGAATGATTGATTGTATTATGGCAGCCTTAATAGCGATAATCAGTTGCAGCCTTATTGAACACATGCAGAAAGCGTTACAATGGTCAATAAAATGCTTAACCCTCTATACAGTGTCATGATAGTTTTATGTGATGAGGTAAAACTGAAAGACCATGACTTCCCGCTAAGTGACTCGCCTCAGCAGATCATCATCATCATCATCATCATCATCGTCGTCGTCGTCGTCGTCGTCGTCGTCGTCATCATCTACTTCACACATCTAAATGTAAGCCTATAGGTTTAAAAATGTGAATCCCACAGAAATAAGAGTCTATCGCCAGCAGGTTCGCCCAGATTCCGAGGTAATTAGCCCTACTTGTAACCAGCGACATTATGATGATGATGATGATGATGATGATGATGATGATGATGATGATGATGATGATGATGATGATGATGATGATGATGATGATGATGATGATGATGATGATGATGATGATGATGATGATGATGATGATGATGATGATGATGATGATGATGATGATGATGATGATGATGATGATGATGATGATGATGATGATTTGATTCTAAAAAAGCTATGCTAACTGAAGGCCTATTGGTAATTATTAAAATATTAGAAAACATGGTCTTTAGTCAGGAAAGAATTATTTATTTCAAGAGGTTGCTGTTTGAGTTGAAAGTGTAGGGAGTTCCATAAGAAAATGTGTAGTTTAATGCATGTAATGGGACTGCATAATGTAATGCAAGTATTCCAATGACTCTCATATTAATAGAAGACGAGCCGTGGTGACCACAGGACAGGGAGTAAGTAGCCGAATAATTTGGCATACGAGTCGTCCAGTGCAGTTTATTTAAATCAGAAAAGCAGACTAAGCACTACTGTTAATACGAAATTGGAGAAATAGACGCAGCCAGCTACAAAAGCAGCGAATTATTCACAGTAAATCAGCTTAAATGTGAATCTAAACTGTGAAATGACAGTGTCAGACCGAATAAATACTCCACGTTTATTTAGTCACTCAGTTGCAGCTGTAGATTATGTGCTCGACAAACAGTATAGTTCAACTGCACGAAAGATATGTATCCGTCTATGCATAGGCCTATGACATTTCAGTATATCACAGTACACAGTAGCTTAGCTCAGTTCAGGTACACTCTCTTCTTGTGTTAAGGCGCACCTAGCTACATGTAGGCTATGCTCTACTTTGGCCTGTGCAGCAGAAGCCGAATTGACTGCATTGATGTCCGTACTTCACAAACGATTGTTTGTGTAGCATATTCGACAAACATCACGCGTCATATGAATGGCAGCTAGGTTCAATGCAGCTGAACATTATCAGCATATCAATTGGTGACACGGCGTTCCGATGAAGTGATGAGCTGTGGTTCAGATCAACCGTGTGTATGGTATTAAAAGAAAAGCCCATGAAGCGAGACCAGTGGGACGCGGAATGGATCTGGGGCCTTAGCTTTGTTCTCGGGGTCCATGGCCATATCACAGTCTGCCCGGCTAGAAGACAGCAGAGCCAGTCCAAAGGTGAACCACTTATTCCATAAAGTATGTTCAATAAATATGATGTCCACGGTTTCGAACACCACGCTCACATCCAAACGAGCAAGCGGCGTACGTGACATGTCCAGGATAATGGCGTCAACACATAATAAGAAATCAGCGTCAACCAATACTGAGCAATACGTGTGTACGAGTACATACATATAGGTGTAGCACAATGTACAGGACAGATGGAATGAGAAGGTTTGGGTTAGATTGGGTGAAGTAGAGTTAGAGATAGCCATACGTCGTTCGACCCAGTGTCGTGGTACTGTTTGGGGTACATGCAGATGTAAATTTCTTTCGAATAAAGTAGACCGTGACGTGTGAATCACTGAAGCAGGCTCGCAGCGCAGTCATTATAATAGACTAGAGAGGACGACAATAGGCTTCCTACGAACAGTGGCCTGTGTGTTTACAGGCTAAGCCAAGCAGTTGATGCTGGCCATACATATCAACCGTTGATCTATGCGCACAAATACTTAAGTTTCACAGTATTCATTTTAAGCGTCTATACCCGTGCAGTCTTTGCTTTTCTGCTTACCTTTCGAGTTGCGCAGTATCCGAAAACAAGACAAGTAAGCGAGAATACAGGTTTGAACCTTTTACGCTTTTTACTTCTAAATCTGACTATTAAATGAGGCCATTGAAAGAATAAATGGGAAAATTTCTTTGTTTAGTAGGTTCCTTACTGCATATCTAATTTCGCTCACCTTCCCTGCATTCTTTTCGTTTGTTAAGCTGGGTAAATTAAAGAAGCAGCAAATAGAGGTCAATACGCTCAGATTTCAAGGTCATATGCTATCATAGGCGCCGACTTTTGCTTTTGTCTCTGGGTGCCTGCTTCCTCCCTCCCCCTCCTTTCCCCTTCCCACTCTTCTTAGGTAGGCCTAGGTGAATTTTAGCGGATTTTCGGATAAAGAAAATTGTTTTCTTTGTCAAAGATTACGAGGTTAGAAAAAGTATTGAAAATCGGTGAAGACGTTCCCGTGTTATTATTTATTGTTATTAAATAATAAATAAATAAATAATTTATTTATGTACGGGGTGTGACTGTAAGATCATGCAATGTTGGGTATTTGTGTTGCAGTTGTACTTCTCAAGTTGTGAGATTACTTAGGCCCTAGTTGTAAAAAAATGTGAATTTAAGGTTCGAATTCTTCAGGGTGCCATGCACCCACTGAACTTTCTCTCTGGGTGCATTCGCACCCAAGGTTCCGAAGGAGTCGGCGCTTATGTATGCTATGATGATGTCCATGTATCTAATTTATTTCTTCTATTTGCATAGCGTCACTATCTACTAACAAGGCGCCAGTTCATGGCGCTGGGCAGTTATGGACTTGTTTAAGATTCCTACACAGTGGCTGTCTAATGGAACCTCGAATCCAGACTGCATTGTAAGGTTTGCGTTCAACCAGTGAACAAGCACATTGACAGTTTGTATGAATCGACTGGTAACTGAAACGAAATAGCTTCTGTTCACAAAACAAGCGAAATCACTTATTTGCTGTGCACGTCAAGCCAGAGCATATTTTAACTGTATAACTGGTGGGACAAATGTCCCAGTAGTGTTGGGATATGTCCCAGTAGTTAGGCTGATTTGTCCCAGGCAATGTATGGTTAAAGTATAAGTAGTGGGACAAAATGTTGCAAGAGTTTTAAGATTTGCCCCAGTAGTAAATTCCCAAAAAGGTCATGAACTTTTTCGGGAAATGAATTCCTAAGAAAAGGTCATGAACTGTTTTCGGGAGGTGATTTTTTCGGGAGATCCTACTAAAAAAAGTCATCAACTTTTTCTGGAGACGAATTCCTAAATAAAAGGTCACCAAGTGTTTTCGGGAGATGACTTTTTCAGGAGATGACTTCCTATAAAAAAGGTCATCAACTTTTTCGGAGAAGAATTCCCAAGAAAAGGTCATCATCGGATTTCAGGAGATGACTTTTTTTGGGAGGTGACTTCCTAAAAAAAGGTCATCAAGTTTTCGGGGAGATGAATTCCCAGAAAAAGGTCATCAAAGTTTTTCAGAGACGAGTTCAAAAATTTTGTCCCAGTAGTCTAAATTCCTTAAAATATGCGCTGCGTCAAGCACCAGATAGTCAGTAAGGATAAAGTTACAGCTGGACACATGTTTACCAACGATAGGTGAAGGTCAGGACTTCGAGGGTGTGGCCGGGTAATTACACTGAAGCATAGATGGGGTTATGTCAGTCCAGCAGCAAATCAAGTTTTCGTCTTCTGTACAAGCAGTAATCTTGAACAATCAATTTCCTTTCCATCGTAAATGGCAAAAAGTCTCACCTAACCTAATAATAATCTAATGACTTACATAACGTCGTTATCATGATGTATGTATGTATGTGTGTATGTAGGCCTATGTATATGTATTTATGTATGTGTGTGTATGTATATGTATGTATGTATGTATGTAGACACTTAATATAGGCCTAGCGCCTTTTAGGTACTTTACAAAAACATGGCAGCCAAATGGTTAGGAGATTGTGCACATGTAGAGACCTTGAGCAAGAATTTCACGCGGAAAACTGTTAGCGCCATCGATACTCTGTCGTAATTATGTTCGTGTGTGTACTTATCTACTCTCGAAGGAGAGCAGTGTCAGTTACAAGTATGTCAGAGGCGGCGCTACGCCAGGGCGCTCCAGGGCAAATGCCTTGGTGAAAAAACCTTTGCCCTGGTCGATGCCCTGCCAGAATTTTTGCCCTGCCCAGAATTTGTTCGGGCATATTTGTTATATCCTGAGATATAAATTCACTTAATTCACTGAAATGTTAAAATTTGCTTTACAAATGTCAAAAAGCGTTCAGCTTCCGGGGTGCTTCGCCCATATGACCTCCTGACTATAGACAAATATAATGAGTGTAGGGCATTATCCCCCCGGACATTATCCCCCCGGACATTATCCCCCCGGACATTATCCCCCCGGACAGAATCCCCCGGGGTAGGACATTATCCCCCCGGCTTGCAAATAATAACTTATATTTCACACATATATATCATACATACATATATACATACATGCATAATATACATATATACATATATACCTACATATATACATGCATATATACATACATATATACATACATACATATATACATACATACATATATGCACACATACATATATACATACTTATATACATATGTACATACATATATACATGCATAAATACATACATACATGAACACATAAATACATACCTACACTCATACGTACATACAACTATCCATCCATACATAAATACATACATGCATGCATACATACATACATAAATACATACATACATGCATACATACATACATACATACATACATACATATACACATACATGCATACATACGTACATACATCCATACATAAATACATACATGCATGCATACATACATACATAATTACATACATACATGCATACATACATACATATATGCATACATACGTACATACATCCATACATAAATACATACTTGCATACATACATACAAGCACACATACATGACGCACACGGGATTACAAGGAAATAGGCTTATTACACAGAGGGGGGATTTTGTCCGGGGGATAATGTCCTAGCTAAAATCGGGGGGATAATGTCCGGGGGGAAAATGTCCGGGGGGATAATGTCCGGGGGGATAATGTCCGTTCCCCAAATATAATAGTGCTGGGGACAATTTATGGCAAGCGTGGCAGCGCGATCTTACATGGTCGCCATTTAAACTCGCGCTACCGCGCTCTTCATAAATCCCCCTCTGCACTGGTTACTTGTATGACTGCCCTGGATATATGCTCTGGTTACACAAAATGTCTGGCGCCGCCACTGTAATTGTAATCAGAGGCGACGATACCGGAGGGACGAGTGGGACAAGTTCCCTCCACCTTTAACAGTGGGGGGACACAATATACAACTGTCCCCCTTCTATTTTTAAAGAAACTTTTGCTTGCTGTTTTTGTTTAAAAAAATTGCCAAGTGGTTCTTTTGCGAAACAGTAAAAAGTGAGTCCATATATGGCACACTAAGTGACATTCTTAAGCAGGCTAAAGTGTTACTAACTAATAAAAATTAATCAAATCAAAATCAAAATCAATCAAATTTTTAGATTTGAATTATAGTTTGCATGTGATTCTACAATTTGATGAAAAATATATATCCACATGCCGTTGCAAAGTGCCTGCAGGCAATTGCTTTTTAACACATTTTTCGTGCACAGAAAAAGAGGTAAAAAATTTCACGCGTCAGGGTTGACCCAGTATCCAAAGTATCCCCCCTCTGTCAAGCCAGATCACCGCCTCTGATTGTAATTGTATATTTATATAGCACCGCTATAAGAGAGATTCATCAGAAACGTTCCCCATATAGCACAATGAAACCACGATTTCACTTATTGTAGAATGCAAGCTGGTCCCGTCTATCCGTACCGGGCAGTGCAGCCTGGGCCGACCGTGGTCGTCATGCAGTCTGTGCCGCCCATCATCTGCGATCGATATGCGGCCAGAAGTTCCATCGGATTGGGAATCGTTCTGATCATCATCGGAATCCTTTGCGTCATTTTCAACGGTGTATTGTTCGTCTCGGGAGCTGATTACGTGAAATACATTGGCCATGGATTTTGGAGTGCAGTTATGGTAGTTACAGAACATTGCTATTTACTATGCTGATTAGTCCGAAATTTATTCTCAGTGTTTCTTGACGGCCCTGACTGAGTTTAGGCTACTTTCTCTAAAGCAAGTAGGCTAATCGATGTAAAATGTAAATGCAAATTTTCGAAATTTTTCAGTGTCACACAAACACTGCGTATGGGAAACCAGCTTATTCACCCTGAGCGTGAATGTTATTAGTCGATTACCACCGAACGGCACGAGTCATCAAACTGTGACAAAAGACAAGTCGGTGTCACCAAATAGTCTTCCCCAAACAGATTTTCACCTGACTGAAATAATATATCCCTTCATAGACTTTGTTTCGGAGCAAAGTCTCCCCTAATGCAATGGAATCTCCCCTATTTAAGGGGAGACTGTTGCGGTACACACAGGCTTACGACATACGAACATGCACCTATATATAGGCGCCTTGGGATACAGTATATTTCAAAACTAATGCTGAATATAGAATCGAGATAATAACATTCGTTGTTTAAAGACTTAGGCTACTTGTAAACGTGTGTTCTTGACCCTAGATCATGGGGAATGAGTTGGTTTACACGCGTTTCAATGCATTTTTGTATTTCTAGCATCATTTACAGTAAACCATGAACCACAGATCTCGCACTCAAACTGCTTTACAAGTGGGTGCATTTGTGGTTGGAAATGCACATTTCTTTGGGCCTTTGGTTCTAAATATCTGAGATCACCTGTCTGAACCGTTTATAATTTTGTTTTGTAGTTTGTAACGACCGGTTCTCTGGGAATCGTGGCAGGAAAAAGCAAAACTAGAGGATCGGTATGTTTTGGTTTATGTGTTGTTTCATATCTCCAACTGTATTTAATTTATTAATAGGAAGATCCATATACATTTCTCTAATGTTGTGGAGCTTAACTCGCGCATGCAGGAATTTGCAGACACTGGATCTAGAGTTAGTGAGTTACTTAAAGGGCGCTATACAAGTTCTCATATACATAGCAACCACTCACAAATTTTTCATTACGCGTTTCTAGCAGTTGCATTCACACATATATGACATGATTCCTTGATGTACCAAGCTACAGCATAAATAATTAAATCGATTTTTATCTTATGCTTATTTTCAGATAACTGGTTTCTTAGTGATGACAATCTTATCTGCATGTTGCTCAGCTGCACTGTTTGGATTTTCTGTCGCCGGAGCCGTCAATGCAAAAAAGTTCTCAAGCTGCAGCTACTACGATTATTATTACTACTCCTCTTGCATGGTAAACTCGTATGCATATGACTGATAGCCATTGTGTAATGTGGAATTCATACCTTCGTAAAAATAATCATAATCGTAATCTCCAAACTGCTAAAGCGCCATTTGAAGCGCAGGGCACCAGCCTATTCACGAGCGCTGTGTCAAATCAGAGGGAGTTTTCCAAAGAGTAGTCCATGGGAAGTCTGAGTTCGGTTACCATGAGGCAGATCTAGAGAGGAGGCGGACAACTGCTAAGGCGAGTGTCGTTTAGGGCGAGAAAAATTGGAAGGTGGCGGATCAGCTAGTCAGGGTAGGATCTTGAAAAGGTGAGACTTCAGTTTTGAGTGAAAAGCCCAGGAGTGATAGATAGAGGAGCATGAGGAGGAGGGTTTAGGACGGGTTGCAGTGATGATAGAGGAACCGAGGATCTGAGGAACTGAAGGAGAGATCGCTCCAGAGGCGCGGTGCTGTGTTGGATATGGCTCGGTTGGAGAACTTGAGATGAGTAGTGACAGGGGGGTCGAGAAAGACTGAGATAGGGGGATGATCGGGTGGAGAGGGTTGCCTGGATGATGAAGAGATCACGGAGATAGTTTTAGCTAGGAACATTGTAGGGAGTTGTAGGTTAGTGATAAGACTTGAAGTGGGTTCGCTCTGAGATTTGTAACCAATGGAGTGATTTGAGGATGTGAGTGATTTGATGATGTTAGGGCGTTCTAGTGACAGCTCTGGCTAGTGAGTTTACATAAGTTGATTTGGGTGGATTCAAGGTTGAAGAAAAGAGAATTAACTCAGATTGACGTTCAAGAAAAGTTGACAAACCAGTTTTTTCGTATTTGTCTTTTACTTGGTACGTAATAATTGGTATCCCATTTTCTTCGCGAAGTAACACTTCACAGTTTAAGAATGAATGTTAACGAGAGAATAATATTCAAATGATACGTATTTTTAGATGTATGAATTTACTGTGAATGTTCGTTGCGATTTGAACAGAATAATGGCTATGACGTCGCTGTTGCTTTCGAGTCATTGTTGGCCATCTGCGCAGCAGCCGCTGGCATCCTCTCCATCTTAGGATCGGTCATTTGTTGCAAGTCGACCTGTCTCTGTTGTGGAGCAGCTCCCGTGTCTACTGGAGTGAGTCTACCTTTCATAGATCGTAATGACAAACAGAAGTTATGTACATCTAACCAAGCAAATGCTATAGCGCCAATTTAAGACTCACGAGAGGCGATTAGTCGACTGACCTTCTATCGGCGACGACGACTTCTGAACACTTTAACGACTTGTTGAAGCTCATGCAGGCCCGGCCCTAGGGCAAGGCGAACGAGGCAGCCGCCTTGGACCCAGCACTTTCAGGGGCCCCGCGCTGCTGGCTATGATGTTTTCACTGTGATGAGACTGAACAAGATATTCAAATAATTAAATACAACATAATTATTGCTTTCATAGTAAAATACTATTGCATTCAGAGCCTGATTTGCATTTTTGCGTTCATTACCCCATTTAAAATCGATTTTGAATATTTTAATAACGTGTGTCAATGCCATTTTTCCTTGGGCCCAGTTCATCGCTTGCTGCCTTGGGCCCCGCACACCCTAGGGCTGGGCCTGAGCTCATGTTAAACAACGTTTTAGTCTCGAGCAATCTTTTTAATACCTAACTGATTTAACTAACACTAGGTTCGCAAAGGTTCACCAGTCACTCTGGTACAGAGTAAAGCAGGGAGGCGACCTGACCGACGACTCTGATGAGCGTAGACTCGGATCCGACCTGGGCTGGTGAATCAAAGTCCTCCGTGCCCACCTTCTCGTGGTGCGGACCGTTAGTACCCTTCCTAGGAAGTACTCTTCCTAGGAGGGGGAACGAACGGGCACGGCAGGCAAAACCAGGGGAAGGCAATGGCAAACCACCCCTGTTAATCATGCCAAGAAAATCGTCATGCCACACACCAAACCACGCCGATGGTCGCGGATGGAGGGACTCCCAGGCCGGAGCGCTGAGGTGGGACTCCCAGGCCAAAGCGCGACTCAAGGGCTACTGGGAGAAGTAGCAAGACGGCAACGGAGACTGTGTGGCATGACGATCGCTAGGGCTCCTAGAGCCGACGGCACAAAGAGAACAAAGAGAGTGTGCGTTTACGCGTCTTTATTCAGCTACAAAGCTCAGCTATCTATTACACGTTAGGTCTAATTATGCAATCGTATTCATAATTTAAATAACTGAGCTTTGTTCTTGATTCTACCACTAATTAATTTGACACAGCGTTTCAATTAGGGGCCTAGGCCTACTCGTCCAACACGTTCAGTAACCAGAATAATGCATACTGATGCATGGTAATTGCACAATTGAAGTTGATAATATGCTAATGGTGTTTCAGGTAATGCTTCCAGCAAACTATTACCCAGGCGTAGGTCAAATGATGTACATCAGCCAAATCCCTTCAACAAATTACATGTATTCGCTGGAAACTCCGCAACAAAGTAAGTTATTAGCTCCGTCACTATATATACTGATCGGTAACATAGAGTAGAATTTAGTTTTTAGAAAGACACTCAATTCTGAGACGATGGCTAAATAATAATTAATAATAATAAATTTAATAATATTCTTTATTATTTCAAACCGACAGACGCAGTAAGATTACATTGAAACATGAAAGTACAACCAATATCTTAATTAAACACACGGTTTGGCAGCCATGCAAGGCGCCGCCCTAGAGAGGGGGTTACGGGAGTCGATCCGCGTACCTTATGCTCTCCTGGCCATGAGTGTTACCACTACTCTATCCCCCCTCCCATAGTGCCCTTAAATAAAGTCTCCTTCCTGCCACAAGACATGCAGACAGGAAGTCACGTTTTGCTGTCTTCACCGTAAATTGATGCTTACATTGAAATTCGATTACATTCGATCAACTATCATCATAACAATAACTGAAATTCTTACGAATGTGATATAAAACTTCGCACATTATGATTGGTTCGCCAGAGAATCCCTGCTTCCTTCGCAACTGACCATCCACCAGCGGACACGCCGGGTTGCAGCGCAGCGCTGTCAACTTCCAAGCTATAGACCACAATTAAAATACACAGTCATCATGGTGACGATGAGTTCTCTGCCCGGGGATGAGATGAGTGAGCTGGTTTCCAGTTGCTTTCCTCACAGACAATTGTGGGTGAGCAACTTGTCCAAGGTCGCTACGCAGTGGCTGAAGGTAGGCCTAGATTCAAAGCTGCGACCCTCCGGTTACAAGACACATAATATGCCACTACACCACCGCGTCCCACAGTCATCCTATTGCGTGTTTTCTTATATTGTTTCTCACTTTGTGTTTACAGGCTTGGTTACATCGCCACCTCAGCAGACAAGCCTTGGCCAAACCAACTGGAACCAACCACAGCTGATGCCAGCGACTGAAAACGGGTTCGCATCTCAAGAACCACCGCAATTTGATCCTCCGCCCTCATACTCATACTCAAAACCATAGCGCAAAGATGTATCTACAGTGCTACTATCAAACACGATCATAACTACTAGGGGCTTTATGTCACATATCATACTTGACAATCAACGATTGTTTAATAAAATAAGGTTGCCAATCTAATTATTTAGATATCGATACTGTTGTAGACAGGGGCGGATCCAGGGGGGCCAATCCGGCCATGCCCCCATTTGATATTTACACAGGACGTGCCCCCCGTGATGAAGTAGACGACAAAATAATGGCCCCCCAAATTTAATGTTTACACAGGACGTGCCCCCCCCCCTCGTCGACGTAGACGAGTAAAATGGCGAAGTATGGAAATATGACTGAAAATTTTTCTGCAGGTTAATAACTAAAAAAGTGCATCAATTTTTTTCGAAGATGAATTCCAAAAATGTGTTGTTGGTCGTTGGTCACTACTCCCACAAACTTTGATCCACAAACTTTGATTCCCCTCCCAGAAGAGGGGGACTAGCTCAAACACTGGTTTGTATGTATGCATGTATGTATGTATTATTTTTGCTCCCCCCCAGAAACCTTCTGGATCCGCCCCTGGTTGTAGAAGCATACCTATCGCCCAAGAAACGTTTTCGTTTTGTGTGACCAAATAAGACTGAAGTAAACAGTAAACGGCGCATTTACTTGTGGTACGGCTTTTGCCATACCGCTTTATAAGATGATACGGCAACAACATACTTTTGCCGTACCACTTTTTGGACCCCTAATTTGCCGTACTACTTTTCAAATCGTTGCGCCGCCACTGGAAGAAAATATAAATCCGAAACCTATATTGCAGTGCATTATTTAACCAAGAATGACTTGAACTGAATTGCTCCTTGTTTTGAGCTAGACATGCTAATCTTTTCCTGGTTTTCTTTTTCATCAATTAAAGAAATGGTTTCATACTCTGAAGTCTGATTCGATTGTTGTGCAGGACTTGTCTTCCCTTTCTTCTAGCTATGTACCGGTATGTTAGTTTCTATCAGACTAGTTGTCCTCGAGACCAAGGTCTTGGTCTCGAGTGCACTCCAGTTCGTTTTTAAAAGTCTTGGTCTTGAGACCAAAAGTCTTGGTTTTGGTCTTGAGGCTCAAAGTCTTGGTCTTGGTCTCGCAAGATCAAGACCAGGACCGGCTGTCAATATGAACAGTCATTTAACAAAACTCAAGAATTTAAAAATTATCAAGCCTGTTTGCATCATAGCCTACGACAATACCTACGGATAGATGCAAGTTTTGTTGGTCAGAATAACCCATCGACAGCAGCAACTAAGTTATGCTGTGTCTTGAAGCCCTGCCGAGACTTTTTTCTGAAGCCTGATAAACCATGGGAGGATTTCAAAAAGGCTCACGATTTGTACATTTACATCCAGTACTTGAAAAGCTACTGTGTGTGCCAGCAACGTCAGCACATGCGGAACGTATTTTTTCACATAGCAGAATTTTTAAGAGGCCCCACAGGTCACGTTTTGGTCAGAAAATTCTGAGTGAATTGATTTTTTATAAAATACAGAAGGCATTTGGAATAACATTTTGAATGAAGGACTTTTGTAAATACGAATTCTGAATTCTCTGCAGTCTGCATTTAAAGTTAATTTGCCTGAATAAAATAAAAGACTCACGTTTTCATTAAAATAACGATTAGTCCGACTTGACAATTTTTTTTAAGGAAAATAAGAAAGTCTTGGGCTGAATGTGATTTTTTGGGTCTTGGTCTCGGTCTTGATCTAGAGGTTCAAAGTCTTGGTCTTGGTCTTGGTCTTGAGGTTCAAAGTCTTGGTCTTGGTCTCGAGGTTCAAAGTCTTGGTCTTGGTCTCGAGGTTCATAGTCTTGGTCTTGAGGTTCAAAGTCTTGGTCTTGGTCTCGAGGTTCAAAGTCTTGGTCTTGGTCTCGAGTTTCATAGTCTTGGTCTTGAGGTTTAAGGTCTTGACAACAGAAGAAGACACTTTATTAAAAAAAACTAAACACCGTGACAATACTACCATGTTATTTTCCATCTTGTTGTCTCTGGAAAAGAAAAACCGGACGGTGCGGCAAAGGAATTGATGTCGTGACCAGACCTCAGTAGGCCTAATTCGCCTAAAGATATAAAGTTGAGCTAAGTGTACTTTTTTAAATTCTCCAACGCAACAATTTAAAATATGCACACTTTGAAGCGGCAAGACAAGAAGAACCATAAGACGTAATAATAATATAATAATAGGCCTAATAATATTGTTATTTAATTAAGCGCATGCAAACGCACTGCGCTGTACAGTGAACATACATATAGTAGAAACGGCAGCCACGCAGGGCGCCTTACATACATGTATTAAGTAGAAGCACATGATAAGTAAGTTTTAAAAAGTTATTAAAAAACCTCGAAACTCCAGTTGGTTCTCGTAGGCAGGAGGATGATCCACGTCTGATCTGGTCGCCATTTTTTTTATGCAATTCGAGTTAGGTATTATTTAAAGATGCTTTAAGAGAGTTTTCTTTCTTTCGTTCGCTCTTTCTCTGCGTCTCAAGAGTTAGTGCGTGATTATCATGTGGTCACTTGCAAATATTTTTCACAAGTATCGTAGGCTATCTAGTAATTTATAAAGTGTTGATCGAAGCCAATCGTATTTCTTTAATGCTGAATCTAATGACAAACGATTTCGACAACCACCGATTTGTTGGTGGAGAATATTTGGTTTTTGAGTCATAATTTAATATATGTTTCAATGTTGGATACACATGAAGTCTACATAATTATACCGTTGCTTAATTTATATTTCCATGATTGACTCCCACGTGACTTATTATCCCATTATATTAATTATAATTGTGTGTTCCAATGCTGGACTTCCACGGAGCCTGTATATCTCAGTACAGTGTTTAAATGTGCATTTCTATCATACTATGTATATCTACTATGTATATCTACTATGAAACTAATGAAGCTTCAGGGCCCTCAGCCTCAGCCCCCAGAAGCGACTCAGACAGTAGACTGTAGTGCACAATGTTCAAGCTTCAGGGCTAAAAAAATATAGGTCCACCTCTGGCTGGACTCCCACTGAACCTGTGTATCCCAGTGTTTAAATGTGTGTTTCTATGCTGGACTCCCGCGGAGCCTGTCTATTTCAAAGTACATTATTCAATTCAGCCAGTGGACTTCAACGCGTAGAGTTTCAGTTATGCAGTTTCATTTCCTCTTACGGAAGTTTCACCGCGATTTTCATCGCCCATTTGATGGTCTGAAGTCTCGACCCTTTAACAGCTGGATTTCTGTTATCACGAATTACGAAACGCGTAGAATTTTAACCAGTGCTTTTTTCTAGAAAAAAGGTTCAGGAACTGAACAATAGGTTTCGGAACTCAACAATTATGGAAGGACTAAAATCCCGAAAAAACGGGATTGAGGGTTTGAGAGGTCTCAGACTCAGTAAACACTGAAAACAGTTCACAACACTGAAATTAAATTAAAATAACTAAATTATTGTTTTTATTATTCAAATAAATAAATTATTTTTCAGTAGTTGGAAAAAGATGCCGGAACGGCGTTCCGGCACGTTCCGGCTGAAAAAAGCATTGATTTTAACTGATTTTACCAGCTTTTGTCGGAAAATCTTTCGAAAATCGGATGTTTTTCTTTGCAGACTTTATTCAACTCTACAGAGTAACCATGGTGACGAATTTTAATATTATTTCTCGCCTATTACACGCCATTAGCCTTATGACGTCAAATTCCGTCAACATCTTTAACGCGATTCGAATTCCTATTTAGTTAGTAGGCTAATCTATACATATAGTTTCCATATAGTGTCCGTCCGACGATAAACGCTACGTCACAAACGGCTTCTGTTCTATTGTGAAACAGATACCGTTTGTGACGTCAGTCTTGATGACGGCGATCAGAGCATTTTAACCAACGATATGCACTGCCGTCATAATTATGACGGGCAAATACACTAGTATTTTAATAATTATTAATAGCCTTCGTACATTATTGATAACTTTTTAGCGCCTGTGTCCAATGCACTGAAATGAAGTTAGAATCACGCAGTCCAGTAATCCGGCGATCCGTCGTCTATCCATCTATCCATCTATCCAAACGCTGTTTGTAAATCGTATCGGCGCTAATTTGTTCAAGCAGGCATCAATATGTACGAGTTCAGTCTAAGATGAGATAGATTGGATGGCGTAGGACAGGATGGATCAGAGCAGGATTTCTTGAAGGTGTCTCTTTAGTTTGGAGTGGAAAGCCTGAGTGTTGATGGATAGTGTTGTGTGAGGCAGATGCTGGTCAGTGAACGGTGACAATGATGGAGGATCTGGTAATTTGCTGTATTCATTGTATGTTTACGGTAACATTTTACCATCTAGTGGCATCTACTGATTGTTGGCCCCAGTGTTTTAGTTGTCCAAAAACAACTGGGGGGGGGTCAAAAATTTGCAGATTACCAAATCACATAATCACATAGACCAAACACCAGTTTTTTGTAGTAAAGTAACTCTCCAACATATTTTCAGTTACTTAGCTGAGGGGGTTAGAAAGAGAACTAGGGGGTTGAACCCCCAACCCCCCCCCCGACAACTAAGACACTGGTTGGCCCACATATCGTTTCTGTCTGGGTTCCGAATATATAAACGCGCCATATAAAATGGTCTTTTACAATCACGATTACAGCACCTTGTGTCTGTATTGATCGGCAGATGACCGTCTATAGCAGGTTGCCCTGTTTCTATTCGCTGCTGTTCTAGTCTTAGTGAGTAGGTCTGCTGACGGTGAGCTGTGATGAGCACCGCTCACCTGAACAGCGTCGCTTCGTCGGGCTACTTAAGCGGCGTTATTCAGGTGAGCTTCGACGCTAATTCTGTGTGACTGACGGCAGAGGAAGCACTCGACGCCTATTACTGATGCGTTCAGGTATAGATAGGCCTATATAAGGCGAAAGAGAGATAGCGAGAGTGAGAGAAACGAGAGAGACGAGAGAGACGAGAGATCGCAGACCGTAGTGCAGTTGGTCTATCAGTCGCGCAGTCGACCTGCTTGTTTCGTTTAGCATCTGCTGTATCCTAAAACAGTGAAGTAGAGACCCAGCTACATTTACGGAGAGGCGTTGATGCTCGTCTTTAAGCCACTGGCTTGAGGTTCATTTACTATATTTAGGGAAACAGGCGTCGTTTATAGACGACATAATTCAGGTAAATATCAGTCTAACTGCTGAAATAGAGGAGCTTTGTCATCTGTCTTGTAAGTCTGCCTGTTTCTGTGCCCTCCTTCTTTGTCTCTTTGTCTCTTACTATCACGTAATCTTACTGCGTACTTGTCAGTTTGAATTAATAAACGAAGATATTATTATTATTATTATTATTATTATTATTATTATTATTATTATTATTATTATTATTATTATTATTATTATTATTATTATTATTATTATTATTATTATTATTATTAATCTCTTTGTATCTTGTCGCTATCTCTATTCGTCTTTGTGACTCTCTCCTTCTGTTTTTCTATTTCTGTTTTTCTCTCTCCTCTGTCTGTCTGTCTGGGTCTGTCTGTCTGTATCTCTATCTCTATCTGCATATGTGTAACTCAAATTGTATAGGTCTAACTTATTTCTGCAAAATATAATCTGGAGATAGGTTAATCAAGTCCTAACGAGTTTCTTTGGCCATTTTGGAATGACCTGTTGACCTTTTCTTTCCCTGTATGTGTGTGTGTGGTTATGTATGTGTGGTTGTGTGTGTTTGGGGTGTAACTCTGTATGTGTGTAACTCAAACTGTATAGGCTTAACTTATTTCTGCCAACTAGAATCTGGAAATAGAACAATCCAGTTTTAACGAATTCCTTTGGAAATAGATCAATTCAGTTTTTGCGAGCCCCTCTGATCCTTTAGGGATGACCTTTTAACTTTTGCATCAGTTACAGTAAATTGATTTTGAACTAATTGCTGTTCTTGTGATAATTGCGGCGTTGAGGTTTCTGATAACAAATTGCAGTTCAATTCAACTTTATTGGCATTTTTCTTTATGTTTGGCACTGTTTGCAGTAACAACAACGCTAACATCGAAGCATCGATCTTATCATTATAGTTGTTGTTGTTGCCGTCATTGTGCCTTCATTTTATCAGAGACTGACACATGACGCCAGAAGACGTCCAGAAACAGAATATGAGTGCCATTAGAACCAAGAAATCTGTGAATGATGCTTGCTTTCTAATGAATTGCACGAATATCTTGTTTTGGAAAACCTTGCAAATGAAATTAAAACCACGCACAAATTTTATTTTATCGTTAGAAGGTTTTAGTGAACCTAGAGATTTTGCTGTGGACTTTGTTGCTCATTTTAAAGCCGTGTGCTAGCTTAGTAATTTGCATAATTTGCTCTATAGGAACACTTGATGCAAATATATGTTGAGTTAACTTTTCAGTTTGGCTTCAATATACGTCGGCTGTATAATTAGCATTGGTAATCAATTAATTAGCATTGGTAATCAGTTCTGAGTGAATACCTTTCATGTGTTCAGTTACAGGACTATTACTGAACTCGTCAAAGGCACTCGTCGCTGCTAAGCAAGCAATGGAGGGGAATGTGGTTGAGCTCCCCCCTCCATGTAATTGGTATTGTTATAATAGATGCGTTATTTGTTGGTCATAGATATCGCCTGTGTAGAAGGCTAGGCCTACTTGTTTGAAAAAACTCACGTTCATCCATTTTGTGTTCAATTACTAATATTATACATTGTACGAGCAACAGCTTTGCATGTAATCTCTTCGTCCCTATACCTCCATTGTTCCAGAATGTATTATTCATCCACCCTTTGAAACCCTTGACTACGGCATTGGTACATACCCAGAGTATATGTGGGTATGAATAGAACTATGGGTCCTAGTATTTATAAATATAGCTTATATATGTACACAGGTTATGTGGGTATGTATAGGACTATAGGCCGTAATATTTATAGTAGCCTATATAAATATAGCGTGTATATATATAGGCCTATAGGCCTACATGTACTTTATGATAGCATTTAGAATCATAAATTTATTATTACTGACCTAATCATGTATTGCTTTACTTTACCCGATGTAGAAATGATCCCCCATGACCTAACAAACTTTGGGTTTTTATTAGTAGTATCATTTGCATTATTGTTACCGTTGTAATTATTACTGCGAGCTCAGAACTTTCACTCAAAATTGAAAACACTACTTTTTCACAAAACGTATCCTCATTCTCCTCTTTTCTTGCCTTTCTCTCAACTCCAATCCTAAACGCAATCCACCGTCTCTATGCCTGCCTGACCCTTAAATCTTGACCTGGAAATGATTTTGACCTTGTCTACCTTTCGATTTTGTTTGACTGGGCGTCTGTGAATAAGCTGGCTCCAGCGACATTGTTTTCTTTGGACGCTGTGCAAATCTCAATATTACGATCGTGTTTACGAGTTTACTGTGATCAGAGCTTGCGAAGCTGTTGACTACTTTAAAAAGGCTACTGTTATGTCTTGAGGAGTTCTTGGGACCTTTTACTCATCGTTGAAGCTAACCTAGCCTTGTCAAAACGTCTGATTATCTGTTCCGTCATCCAGCCTTTAAGGAGCTGGTTCTATAGTCTGAAGTCGTCAAAATGACTGATGTTCTTCTGAGTCAATATCCTTTTCCAGGGAGATCGTTTGCACCACTATCACACATTTCTCGGACTTCTTTACTTTGATTCTCATATGTTCCTTTCAAGTTTTTGTAAACAAAACTATAGCCACTTTTAGCTGTATGATTAGTATAATCAGACAGACTTTTAGTGATTGAGATAATGTATTATGAACTGAATTACAGGGCAGAATGCACCCTGTCCCAACGTTCGCTTCGTACACAACCGGCAGAGTTCACCCTGCGTGTCATGAGGCTTCTGACCCACCACCACCAGCCACCGCCACCGCCGCCGCGGCCTTCTTCCCTTCGGTCGGCCTGAGTAGGACGGTGTCGGTGTGGGATCGCTATCGTCGCAGGCAGTCGATCGGTCTGGGCATCGTTCAGGCGATCATTGGCGCCCTCTGCATCGTCTTCAACGCCGTCTCACTCGGATTCTACGATGGACTCCAGACGAAAAGCATCGGTTTCGTCGGACACGGATTCTGGATCGGAATGATGGTAAAATATAATCCCCGACTCACTCTTCGCATTACTAGGTTCATGGACAACTATGCGATTGGATGTAACGGAAAGCATTTCTAGCATAGTATGATGTGTGTACATAGGTCTAATGTATACATGTACCCGCTGATGTATGTGTGTAGGCATGTAGACCTATATATGTATGAATATTAAAATATTGTAGGCCTAATTGTAATCACATATTTATATAGCGTATTTTGTTATGCTGTGTCATGTGGTGCATCGTTTTCTCTTGAGCGGATTCGTTGTTTGAATAAACAAAGAAATGATCGATTCTACATGTAAGGAGGCGTAGTTGACGCTGGCAAACAAAGATGACTTTCGCGGCTTTTAACTCTAGGGATGCCTTCAATATGATCGTCCAATATGGGCATGCGCGCAAATGATCAACTTTGACCCCTCTCTTTTCTTGCCCGCGTAACACCGCAGTTGTCATTAATCTCCCCTCCTCCTCTTTACAGTTATTCAGACTCCATGGCTAACTGTGAAACGGGGGTGGGGGGGGGGAATTTGATACTGCCGTGACAAGCAGAGAAACTCTGTATGGTTATCATATTGTGTAACGGTCCTCTACTCTTACTAATCCGCTGGTTTCCGATTACAGTACTGAGTATTATGGCTACTGAGATATCATCAGTCTGTCTCCGCTAATTTAACAGCTATTGAAGCTCGGTAGCTATAGCAACACATTAAATTTACAAAGTATGGTAGGTCTGCCAGATCTTAGACTTATGCTTGGCTTACAGCCAAGTCCACTAAAACATATGCTGTATGACTGAAGTTGTAATGTAAATACAACATCTCTGAAATTTCTCGTATCCACATGACAGATGCGTCTGGCAGACCAGCTTTACAACGGCGCTATATCAAAAGCCAGGTTATGAAAGCATAAGTCGTAATGCGAAGATTGTGTATATGGGCTACCAGATGCGAATATGGCGGTAGGAGTTGTGTTACCTCTCCTCTTTGATGATGATGACCTTAATAGAGATCTTATTCACAGCGAAGGAAAGTGCAAAACTCTGTCGTTTCTTCTTAAATGACCTTTAATGAACTCTTTGTTTCTGTTTGTGTAGTTCATTGTGACTGGAACTCTAGGACTTGCCGCTGGAAAGAGCAGAACTCGGTGCACGGTAAGTAAAGACATAAATAGGCCTACAAATGACCTCGGTTCCACGCTTCACGTAGTATACAGTTGTTTCAGTTAACCGTTACTTTAACGACACTATTATGATAACAAAGATTATTAGCATTGCGCTCCTCCTTTATTCAGGCTTAGGCGCTGAAGAATTAATTATTGTCGACGTCATTGTTACGATTACGAATATCTGACGTTTTCGATTGACGACGTCACTAGTAACGACAATATTATTATAGGTTTTTCATAATAATATTAAAAGTCTATAAATCAATGCGATGATTTGAGTAGCGCCTTTTCTCGCAGAAACAACCAACCATAATTACCACAGTAGCCGATTGGTTGAACGCTCGCTTTGTAACGCGGAAAGTGTAGGCTAATACGGGTTTGAGACTCCGCTGAGACGGTGAGCCTATTGTGTAGCCTATAGACCTAGAACAAGTCCTACGCTCACAATTGCTCAGCGCCATCGATTGATGCTTGATCACTAGATAATAGGGCGGCTTAATGAATGCGTAGAAATAAAAAATACAATAATAATCGATGATAAAAATGACCCCGTAATAAAGAGTCGAAATCCAAGATGGAAATACGTGTCACATGAACGACCAATCAAAAAGCGCTGGCTAAGAAAGCCGTCTGTTTCGTTCGAAGCAAACTGCAGACGTACAAACGCAGATGAACAAACGCAGATGAACAAACGCAGATGAACAAACGCAGATGAACAAACGCAGATGAACAAAAGCAGATGAACAAACGCAGATGAACAAACGCAGATGAACAAAAGCAGATGAGCAAGCGCAGATGAACAAACGCAGATAAACAAACGCAGATGAACAAACACAGATGAACACACGCAGATGAACAAAAACAGATGAACAAACACACGACGCTGCATATGAACGCCATAATCCATTCATGTGGCATTAAGCAGCGACTAGGGCCTACTGCAAACTATTTGGACGCTATGAGAATTTTATATAGGTGTTAACTGCGTCACTGCCCGTACTCTGGTAGTGCTAGTCACAAGCTTGGAAAAAGGAGAAGGGCGATGTCAACGAGTTGCAAGATGTCGTTAAACACTGAAAACTATTAAGAGGTTGCATAGAAATAATAATGAAACGGTGCTGTATTCTTTACAGATAACGGCTTTCATGACGATGTGTATAATTTCGGCGACATTTACCATTGTCATTCTGTCGCTCGGAGTCGCTGGAGCCGTTGCTGCCAGTCGAGGGGGTGGATACAGCTGCGTCGGTTCTGAAAGGGGCTCTCCCTATGGATTCAACTACTACTATCCGTACTACTATCGACCTCCATGCTACACAGTAAGTATGTTCACATCTGAAATATCCTGCGAGTTGTTGGACGATCTCTTGTTTAAATTAATCGTAACACAACGTAATATAACGTAACATAACAATTGTTTTAAAATGGTTCAAAAGAAATTTACTCTGTGTTAGAACCACTACAAGAACCACTTTAGAAACATTCGGCAATCGTAGGCCATAATGTTATTGTTAATGTTAATAAACATATTTGCTGCAGCATATAACGAAACACAGTGTCTTAGTTGTCGGAGGTTGGGTTTCAACCCCTCCTAGCTTTTCTTCTAATCCCCTAAACCAGTGGTTCTCAACCTGTGGTCCGCGGACCACTGGTGGTCCGCGGCCATCTGCCTGGTGGTCCGCGAGCAAGGTCTACAATTTAGATTTTTTACAATTAAAAGCATGCAAACAGACAAATTTTGTCAATTTATTAAATTTCTGTTTCATTTCAATCACTAGAATCGGCTAGATGGCAGCATGAAACTAATAATGCGAGGATTTATGGCAAAAAATTATTTTGTATTAATTTGCTTTTGGCACAATTTTTAGTGGCGGTCCACGAAAGAGACACAAAATTTAGAAGTGGTCCTCGAGTCTAAAAAGGTTGAGAACCGCTGCCCTAAACTAATGACAAATACATGACGCATTAATCTGCCTTACCCCACATGCTTTAAATGCATGTTACTCGTAGGTTTATCTAAATTTATTTCGTTAGCCAACAGTTTGTGGCTCATCTCAGTTGCCATGACAATTGCTTTCAGTACCTGCTGCACTATGTCTGTATATATATCGTGTGTGTGTGTGTGTGTGTGTGTGTGGTGCTGTAGTTCCAAGTGGTTGTGGCCATGGAGGCGTGTATGGCCGTTGCGGGATTCCTCGAGGCGATCGTTGCCATCTGGGGAGCAGTCATCTGCTGTCAGTCTGGAATCTGTTGCTACTCTGGACCGTCACATGCGGTAAGTTGCCTATCGTAATATTCAGTCTGATTACAGCTGTAACACAGAACATTTATGTAGCGCATCAATATGAGACATACATCAACGGCACGGTATGTATATATGCGAATTGTTGCTCCTCAACGAAACGCGCCTTAGCTGCTCTTCTCCCTCCCTCCCTCCCTCCCTCCCTCCCTCCCTCCCTCCCTCCCTCCCTCCCTCCCTCCCTCCCTCCCTCCCTCCCTTTCTCTCTCTCTGTCTCTCTATCTCTGCCTCTCTGTCTCTCTGAGTCTCTCTGTCTCTGTCTGCCTGTCTCTCTGGTATCTGTGGCACCCGGACTCTGGTCTTCATTTGACATATGGACAACCCATCTGACACGACGCAGCGCTCGTGAATATAAACTAGTGCCCCGCGCTTACTATAAAGTAGCGCTTTAGAAGTTTGGAGTTTACAACTACGATCACTTTTACCATCCGTGTCTATCAGCAACAGTATCCTTCCTTGGAGGACAGGTGTTGGCAGCGTGTTGCTGTTGAGAATCAATGAGAAGTAGCCTAAAGAATGATGTGTTGAAAGTATATTTTTGTTCACTATTTTCAGATGGTGTTGCCAGTGAGTTATTACCCCAACAGCGGTCACGTGATGTACGTCACTCATGCACATGAAGGACTTCAAGTGGTCTACGCCCCGCCACCCAGCATGCCCTACTCACAAGGTGATTCAAGATCTGCATGTACACTTAATGGCAGAGCAGTGTCCAGTTACTTTGCACCGGAAATCAATATTTATATTTATATAGGCTACTAGTTGAATGCGTGTCTGGGCTAAAAATAGTTAGGTAAATAAACAAATACCCATCAACAGGTGACACACATTAATTAACTGTTTTTAGAAATAAGGCCTGCGTCATTCTAATTATGGAGAATAGCTGCTTTTGCTGTTAGTTCTTACTTATTAATAATTTGTTGTAATGCAGCCTACTATCCAACTTAAAGAACCTTAAAACTTTCGACATTTCATAATTGAATGCGTTTCGGATTTTTCTTTTCGAATAGGTACGCTTCTTGCTCCTCTTTCCTACCAGACAAGTTACTCGCAGCCTGCCTGGTGCAGACCACAGCTGCAGATGAGCGTTGCAGGTGCAACCACCGGAAGAGATCATCCGCTGAACAGCCCACCTCCTCCGTACCCATCCGACTCACATCACTGTCAACCAAAGGATTACCAGCAGAAGTACTGAGGTCGTCGACTTCGGTGGAAACTTCTCAATTATAAAATCTCGGGCATATGAGACTTGGATGCGCTTTGTCGTAATTATGTACTCCGGCTCTTGTCACTGTATAGTTGAACAGCGCATTCTTTACTGTTACTTTTGACTAGGTTTGACAGGCTTACATTTTTATATTAGATCGGAATGATTAGGACTACTGCATGGTTGAAACTATTCGACCAGTGGACCAGCACGAGCCCAAGAAGCTGAAAGTGGGCTGAATAGTTGGACAGTAGTAAGACATTCGGTATGAATGATAGTAAACTTAGCTTAGCGCTGAAACAGGAAGTAACAGGTCTGGAGGAACATTCTTGAGCTATCATCAAAGTCACTTTAAACTGTCTATAGACCACTAGACCAGTATGCTGTGCATACATACTTAGTTATTTTATTTAAGAGTATCTGTGATGTTATGGGGCATGTGAATTTTGAAGAGAATATAATTGTGTATATGAAAACTCGAGTTCTACAGGCACTTGGTCCTATAGGTCAATCATTGGAGCTAAATTAGGCTAAATAATTTTATTTTATTCGACGACGACCTATTTGCCCTCAGAAGTTTATACTTATGAGTCATATTGGCTTGCATTGTTTTGTGACTCAAGTATGCACTTGATGAATCATTCGGTTATTGAATACGGTTAGTCAAATCCATTTGCCTGCTCGATCTATAGTGTTACACTAACCCTAGTAGACTAGTTTAGTTGTCTGTCATCAGAGGGCACATGATCGTCACCCCAGGTACTTCTCCAAGCCCCGATAGCGTATTAAAAGCGTCTGCGATTAACCTACTTGAACTCAGCTGGGCTTTGTTATACGCCCACGCGCAGCTGCAACGATTGTTGAAACCCTCTCAGGGTCACCAGGGTCACTATGTCAATTGGGGTCTTATTATAGGATACAGCATCAAACCGTAGTCAATAACCTTACCCATTTTACCTTGATGAGCTCGAGACCAAATCTAACGGAATGTCGTGCTAGGTGCAGATTAAAATTGATCTTTCGATTAGTCATATCTATGACATTTGCTGATCACGCCAAGGACGATGAGCCCTCACGCCCCTCACGATGAGTCCTCACTCATTTCAGGCAATCAAGAAAATTATGCATATGACGAGTACATGCACTTTTCTATGGAAGCAAACCATGAACTTGAATTACGGCCTAAATTGCAATTTCTGTGCTGAACCCGTAGAGGAATAATTTACAGCGCGCAAGATGGCACTCCTAAATCATACATCTTTCTTTAGCATTAAACAGCTACACTGTTACAATTTTCTTCAAATGCTGCATCTCGGTTGATCGGCGGTATACGTAGGTTTGGGCAAATATCCGGCTTAATGCAGGAAGAACTGAGTTAATCTCCAATGGAAACGCACTGAGTTTACGACCTGTGCTTAACCTATACGTCATCGTATCGCGCTCCCCCCTCCAGTCTAAACTAGCCACGCATTTCGATCTTATCCATCCCTGGCCGAAATTGTCTACGACCTGCTGCGCTGTCGACCTAGTGGTCTTGCCTGCCCATTCTTCCATCGTCATGCATGAAAGTTTCGTTGTATGGTGGGCCCATCTTTCTGGACTAAGTTGGCCAGCAACCTGCAACTGGAGCTCCTAGGCTTGCCTTTGCCTCTTTCCCGCAATCATTCTGCTGAATCGCGGCTCTATGTTTTCAGGTCGCTCCATGAATGTGAATGCGTTTGTCTTTGATCTCTGCTTCTGGCAGCCACACTTGTTGGACCTATGTTGTACCCATAGCAGGCCATCGCTTACCATCAGTGGCGCAATGCGGGTCCGTTCTGGACCCAACAGATGTGGCTATGTCTGGGGCGTCGACTGATCATGACTAGAAGCACCGCAAGCATTGGTGATACTTAGGGAAGAAGTTCGAGTGTTTCGATAAAATCAAAGATATGTTAAGGAATATAATAAGGAACTCCGGAAATCGCATCGCTAATACCAAAATGTGCTGCAATCAGATTGATCCTTATGTTTTCATAGTCGGAGTTATGTGTCTCCGTGGGGATCTATTGGCCGCACATCAAATCTTGAGGGTGAGCTATAGGCCTACTACAAGCTACTATTTTAACTATACTATTTGTAACTCATCTTTTGGGTTGAATGAAATGAAGGTAAATGATAATTTTTTTGAAAGAGTATAGCACAGAAACTGAACTTCGAAAGCCAATATATATAGCCTATTTCTGCAATAGAGTCTTAACCTCTTGTGCATAGTCATTATTCCAACAAGTCTGTAAATGATGATGAATAGCCTCATAAATATGAGGCTTTAGTCACTAAGAAGCTTACTTCACGCGTCAGCGACGCGACAAGTAGACTAGGCCAACAATTGTCTGAGAACCCCGTGTTGAAGAGAGCATAAGACTGTAGGCTATTGCTTGTCAGCATGAATCACACACAGGTCATCAATCGCTAAAGTGAATATTAGGCCACATCATGTGACGCGGTAGTCATATTCAATGCAGGACGTTATATCTCAAAGCAAACAATTATAAGGATCGAAGAATCATCTGAAAAACTCAATACGCCCATTTGTCAAATTTAAGTGGATGACCTACATTCTCGACTTGACAGCATTTCGTCTTCATTGCCTAAATGGATTCGATGTTCTTAATCGCAAATAATCGAATCGTCAATTACCAACTGCATTTTATTGTACACAGACTAATTTCGAACCAATTACTTAGCCTATAGCCTATAACTATGGAAATTTAAAAACACTGAAAAGATCTTGGCTTATAATCTTTGTCCAAGACCGAATGAAAGTGTTCGGGTCAAAACACGGAAACGACCTTTAATTGCTTGAGAATAGGACGATTACTCACAATCAGTTACACATCAAGTGGCCAATACAGAGGCGTCGGTCATACCTTCCTCTTAAGAGTCGAGGCCCAAGCCCCACAAATTAAAGTGCGAAAACCTACAAGCCTAAGTCAGGCTATTAAATTTCAAAGTTGACGTTGTCTGATGTCTCACGATAGGCTTAGTAAATCTCAAAACTTTAGTTTCTGTCTGTTACTTGCAGATAATTGTGAACGAACTCTTAATCCCATAGACCGCTGCATCTCAATTCGCGTCATCACATCTGAAGGTTCTGTCTTCACAGCCGATGTAGTCCTACACCCGTCCTCAGTCAATTGCACAAAACGACAGATATAATTTCTTTTATTTTTCCAATCCTGTACTATAGATTAACATGTTACTAACAATGATACACTGTGACGTCACTTTAGCGTAAAGATAATTTACTTAGTAACGAAGACGGACAAAATGTATGTGACGTATCAATTACCAAAAGACAAGTTTGTTCGTTCCCATGAGGTCACAGCGATTGTTAAGTCCTATGATACATGCCTATATGAATAATAATTAGTGGAATTCGTATTTCAAACGAGTAGTTAGCACTAAGTTTCTCGTGAAATGTAGGCTTATGATTTGGATGTCGTAACCCTGTTGTGTTAGTCGGGTTCTTTGCTGGAGCCATGTACGATGGAGGAACAAGCAATAGAAGAAGTGGAATTACTGGTTGAGTCGAGTGTTGCCTTTCTCACCATCGGAGTTCTCTGCATCGTCTTCAACGTCATTGCGATCATTTCTTCCGATCCGTTCAGCATTTTCTGTCATGGCCTCATCTGTGGAATACTCGTAAGTGCGCATGCGTGACCAGACTTCGAGTCTGCTATGTTTCCTTTGTAATGCGCCGACAATAACGAAACGTGTACAAATGTTTTGATAGGCCTATAGTTTGGGTCAGTAAGCAGTTCTCAATGCCGAGTTTCTTGTAAAGCATACTCTAGATTATAGTTTTTGACCTGTTTGCACGTTGCCTTTGCAGGAGTTTAATGATTTTCACACCACTTACAACTATACAATACAACTAAAAATTTATAGCTCGCTTCAACAAGACAAGTCTTGCACAGAAGCGCGTTGCGCTACATTTCTAGTCATAGTACAATGTGAATAGGTGAGTTTTTAATTTAGATTTAAATTGTGCAACAGATGCGCATTGACGGACTGTAGTTGGAAGACTGTTCCATTCTATAGGTCCTGAGACCGAGAAGGCACGACTACCAAACTTCCTATTTGTGCGAAGTACAGTAAAATCCCCTCGCGTGGCCGACCTGAGTCCTCTGGAATTGGAAGCAGAACATGGCGTGACTATGGATGTCATGTACAAGGGAGAGGCTCCAGAGTTGATATGGTACATGAGGAGGCAGACTTTGAAGGTGATACGGGCACGGATAGGAAGCCAGTGTCGTTGTTGCATATATGGCGTGATGTGATCTCTAGGACCGAGACCTTTTACTAGACGAGCAGCCGTGTGAAGAACAGATGACAGAGGTTGTAGTGTCGATGAAGGAAGACCGGATAGGACAGAGTTGCAGTAGTCGAGGCGAGAGATGACGAGGGCTTGAACAAGAATACGGAGGCAGGTTTCGTTTAGGCAGCGTTTCACTTGTCGAATTCGGCGAAGGTGGAAGTGGCATGCTCTGGCAATGGAGGAAATGTGATGAGTCATGCTAAGATTGTAATCTAGCATTAAGCCAAGGTCGCGGACCACATCGGACGGTGGAATGGAACAGTTTGAGTCGAGCTTAAGGGTTTTCATTTGTTTATCGTCATCCGAACTGATTCGACGGTCAAACCAGATGAGTTCTGTTTTGGTGGCATTTAACTTCAGACGCATCGATGCACACCAGGATTGGATATCACGGATGCATGCCGCAATTTTAATTTTGATGTTACCAATGTTCTTTCCAGACAGTTTTATGTAGAGCTGGGTGTCGTCAGCATATAAGTGGATCATGAGATCGTGCTGTGATGCAATGTTAACAATGTTGGAGGTGTATAGAATGAAGAGAAGTGGTCCGAGAATGGATCCTTGGGGGACGCCGAAGAGGACAGAAAAGATTTTCGATGAGCACCCACCGAGTTTGACACTGTGAGATCTCAAGGAAAGGAACGAGGCAATCCATTAAATAGCTAAGGCAGTAACACCAAACTGTACTTGTAGGATTTTTAGAAGAATAGTATGGTCCACACAGTCAAAGGCAGCTGAGAAATCCAGTAGTAGTAGAGCGGTGATGCATCCGGAGTCAAGGGCCAGAACAATATCGTTGTAGACTTTGATGACTGCGGTTTCAGTGGAGTGATGGCGACGGAAACCAGATTGAGTGGGCGGTAGTAGATGATGCGATTCAACGTAGTCGGATAATTGCTTGTGGATCACACGTTCGACTATTTTCGAGATGAAGGACAAGTTTGAGATGGGACGATAGTTGGCCGGGTCTGTCGGGTCGAGTCCTGGTTTCTTGACACGAGGTCGAATGATGGCACGTTTATGTTTAGTGGGTAAGGACGCCTGAGTTACGGAAACATTGATGAGGAAGGCAAGGATAGGAGCGAAAACGGTGGAGAGAGATTTGAGTAGCCAGACAGGTGCAGAGTCCAATTCGCATTGCTTTGTCGAAGAATCGTTTACAATTTTTCAATTTCGGCGGTTGTGACTTCATCAAACTTGCACAATGAATGAGCAGTAAGTGGTAGAGCTGAGAAATCCGGCATTGGTGCATCTTTCGTCGATTCGCGAATATGTCTATTTTATTCTCGAAGTAGTCAAGAAGCGTGTCTGGAGAGATGAGCGGGGAGGTGTCGTAGGGTGAGTAACGTATTAAGGGATTTCCAAAGTGTTCGGCCATTTCCTTGAGCGTCCTCAATGCTGTCTCGAAGGTAATTGGAGCGTTTTTGTTGGAATAAATGTCGCTGCGCTTTAACCTGAATTCGCCAACGGTGTTCTCTTTCTTCAGATGGCGAATTGCGGAAATGGCGCTCAAGGCGACGGGTTAATTTTTCGAGGTAGCACAGACTTCATCAAACCATGGGCAGTCTGGTACCTTTGACCTTTCGTATGATTATCTTTTTCCGAGGGGCATGCTTATCCAATAAGTTTTCCATTGTTGAGTCGTAGAGATCGAAGAGGACAGCAGCGTCGGAGTTAGCGTTTTCGACCGATAATGACTGTCTGTAGAGGTCGGTGGCTTCGAGGTCGGATTTGAATATTTCTGTAGAGATATGTAGCGTCAGCTGAGCTGAATAGATTGCTTTCAGCATAGAGACAACGTTCTTTTGTCTAGGTCTCTAGGATTGTGAAGCCAAGATTAATTTCTAATTTTATAAGGTGTCTTGGTTTATAATAGCTCTACTGATCATCAAAACCACTATTGATTTGAATATTTCGAGACGATTCTGATATTGCTTCTGATTCTGAGTAACCTGACCTGCATATCGCACTTAAAATGCAACATTTATAAGAAATGTATAAAATTTAAGAGAAGTATGTGAATATCGTCATGTTTTGTAACTGTAACATTGTGTCGTTTTTCCATACAAGAGGCACAATGCTGTTGTCTCTCTAATTATACTGAACTGCTTTGCAGAATATATTCTGCCATGTTAATTTACTATTCAACAGCACATAGGCCTACTATACCTGATGTCTACTTTTTTCAGTTCATCTCAAGTGGAGTCATTGGCATAATGACATATTATCGAAAAGGAAACAGATGGGTTAGTGTTCTTTGCTTAACTACGGAATTTACTTCATTTCACCCATAATACTTATTTCCTGATCACATACAGTTGCTCGCAATTTTCTAATTGAAAGTGAAAAACCTTGTAGGCCCTATACTTTTGAATTATAAACTGCACGAGCCAGTGGCTCGTCTTGCATAACGTTCCGTTTGACCTAGCAAACTGTTTTTCCTTTACGCTCGGCCATCACAGAGAAGTTCGCGGACATTCTTACATTATCATACTGTATTGTAATCGTAAATTTTTATAACGCTTCATCGCGAGATATACTTCAGAAGCGCTGTACGCTGCACTGGAAATGTTTTGGCATTAATGGTCGCCCAACTTGGTTTCTATTTAGATTCAATCTCTAGCAGAGACATCCGGATATTCTTGAAAGTGAGGTGTGGTAGGGACGGGTCTAGAAGTCTCAAAAGGGGCAGCCAATTAGTGGATAAACCCGTCCTTTATGCCGCCTAAATTGTGAATACTTTTAAATCATCATCGTGAATTTCGTTGGTATTCAGTGTTCCTTACCTTCGGCAAAAATTGCGAACAAAACTGACATGGCTCCCGTTCCTTTGTGCCAATGCGTCTGTTCTCTATACGTTACTGAATGTTGGAGGTTTTAAACGATGAGGCGTTGCTCTTTCAGTAGCCTATATGTTTGCTGTCTGTTGATGCCTTACAGATGGCGATTTTTGTAGTCGTCAGCATTGTCTCAGCATCGTTTAGTGTTTCACTTCTAGTCGTTGGAATCTACGGAAGCATTCGAATTGGCCATGACGCTGATCGGTGTACAAACAAATATATCAATTGCACGGGCCAGTGGATCTTCTTGGAAAACGTTCCGATTGACTGCACCAACTGCTCGTGCTTGACGCCCGACCATTACAGAGGATTTAACGGACCTACCATCTGCACAGCGGTACGCTACACGTGGATGCTATACTTTAAAGTTATATAGGGCTTGAGTAAGTCGCCAAAAGTTGGACTTGTCCGTAGGTCTAAGGAAGCCTCTCCACGCCTTAGACTGAGAATGCGCATTTTGAAAACTAGAAAGCATGGAATTAGCGTGAGATCAGCCACAGAATTAAGACCCAAAAATTCATGTCATTTGAATTGGCATTCATTAAAGTTCAATCAGGGAAATGGACCAGGTCAACGCAGAGGTCGGGAGTTCAAATTCTCGTCAGGGCAAAGATGCTTTTTTAACTCCACTTGGCTCCTAGAGAACTCGCCTATAAAATAAGTATTTTCACCGTATATTGTCGGTGGCACGATCAGACGGCGAGGGAGAGAACAGGCCACCCGCCCTCATATGCTAAGAAAATGAGTCTCTCTGTCTCTGTCTCTGTCTCTGTCTCTGTCTCTGTCTCTGTCTCTGTCTCTGTCTCCCTCTCTCTCTCTCTCTCTCTCTCTCTCTCTCTCTCTCTCTCTCTCTCTCTCTCTCTCTCTCTCTCTCTCCTCTCTCTCTCTCTCTCTCTCTCTCTCTCTCTCTCCTCTCTCTCTCTCTCTCTCTCTCTCTCTCTCTCTCTCTCTCTCTCTCTCTCTCTCTCTCTCTCTCTCTCTCTCTCTCTCTCTCTCTCTCTCTCTCTCTCTCTCTCTCTCTCAATGTCAAACGACTTTGCAGTGTTCGAATAATCGAGCTTCGCAGTCAACTTGCTCGATCAGTAGGCCTATAGCGTAGCGTAACTCTTCAAAAGACACAGCTTCTTTAAGTGTTGTTTTCAAAACGAAATTTCAACGAAACAACACACAATTAACCTGGTTTGTGAAGTCCTAACTGATAAAATATTGCGATGGCTGAAACCAATGCAAGCTTAAAAACTTGCATTGTTGGGGGGGGGGGATTGAGCCGAGTTGCCTAATAGTTGATGCTTTTAGATGGGTTTCGCAATATTTTTGTTAATCGTGCTTTCATATATATTGTGTCCTATAGCAATCTAAATCGATCCTAGCGATGGAGATCTGTCTGGCTGTTCTGGGTTTCGTAGCTGTGCCTTTAGCCATCTGGAGCACCTGCTCAGGCTATGTCATTCTTCACCCGGATCGAAGAGTGGCGCCATGTCCAGACGAGGCGGAAACATTTAGCAATGGTGAGACAAAAAATCTGGCTTTGTACTTTTATCAAAATGTAGCCGCTCCCCTAATGTACACGGTGAGTCAGAAAAAAACGTTTCCCTACATATTTTGCTTTAACTTCGTCAGAAATCAGGTCATGTCAACGAAATTTTAAGTAACTATAGAAGAGTTATTACTGAGCAATGAGAAAGTTGAATTTTGTGTTCAAATTGACCTCCTTGGGCAACCACGCATGCGCGAAGACGCGTACGCAACTGCTTGACGGACTGGAACGGGAACGTTTGAATCTTGCTTGTTTGTCAGTCTCTGAGTTCTTGAGCGCGTCGTTTCTTTAAACATTGCCATGTGTAAATCACTCTTAACGATTCTCCTAACTGATGACTAGGCTGATTCCTATTTCTCGA